>RXON01000042.1:0-43392 GCA_009667805.1 Leptobrachium leishanense
TATCAGACCTGCAGGCGGCATGTATCCCTGTATCAGACCTGCAGGCGGCATGTATCCCTGTATCAGACCTGCAGGCGGCATGTATCCCTGTATCAGACCTGCAGGCGGCATGTATCCCCGTATCAGACCTGCAGGTGGGCAGTGTCCCCGTATCGGACCTGCAGGCGGCATGTATCCCCGTATCGGACCTGCAGGCGGCATGTATCCCCGTATCGGACCTGCAGGTGGCATGTATCCCCGTATCGGACCTGCAGGCGGCATGTATCCCCGTATCAGACCTGCAGGCGGCATGTATCCCCGTATCAGACCTGCAGGCGGCATGTATCCCTGTATCGGACCTGCAGGCGGCATGTATCCCTGTATCGGACCTGCAGGCGGCACGTATCCCTGTATCGGACCTGCAGGCGGCATGTATCCCTGTATCGGACCTGCAGGCGGCATGTATCTCTGTATCAGACCTGCAGGCGGCATGTATCCCTGTATCAGACCTGCAGGCGGCATGTATCCCTGTATCAGACCTGCAGGCGGCATGTATCCCTGTATCAGACCTGCAGGCGGCATGTATCCCTGTATCAGACCTGCAGGCGGCATGTATCCCTGTATCAGACCTGCAGGCGGCATGTATCCCTGTATCAGACCTGCAGGCGGCATGTATCCCCGTATCAGACCTGCAGGTGGGCAGTGTCCCCGTATCGGACCTGCAGGCGGCATGTATCCCCGTATCGGACCTGCAGGCGGCATGTATCCCCGTATCGGACCTGCAGGTGGCATGTATCCCCGTATCGGACCTGCAGGCGGCATGTATCCCCGTATCAGACCTGCAGGCGGCATGTATCCCCGTATCAGACCTGCAGGCGGCATGTATCCCTGTATCAGACCTGCAGGCGGCATGTATCCCTGTATCGGACCTGCAGGCGGCATGTATCCCTGTATCGGACCTGCAGGCGGCATGTATCTCTGTATCAGACCTGCAGGCGGCATGTATCCCTGTATCGGACCTGCAGGCGGCATGTATCCCTGTATCAGACCTGCAGGCGGCATGTATCTCTGTATCAGACCTGCAGGCGGCATGTATCCCTGTATCGGACCTGCAGGCGGCATGTATCCCTGTATCGGACCTGCAGGCGGCATGTATCCCTGTATCGGACCTGCAGGCGGCATGTATCCCTGTATCGGACCTGCAGGCGGCATGTATCCCTGTATCGGACCTGCAGGTGGCATGTATCCCTGTATCGGACCTGCAGGCGGCATGTATCCCTGTATCGGACCTGCAGGCGGCATGTATCCCTGTATCAGACCTGCAGGCGGCATGTATCCCTGTATCAGACCTGCAGGTGGCATGTATCCCTGTATCGGACCTGCAGGTGGCATGTATCCCTGTATCGGACCTGCAGGCGGCATGTATCCCTGTATCGGACCTGCAGGTGGCATGTATCCCTGTATCGGACCTGCAGGCGGCATGTATCCCTGTATCGGACCTGCAGGCGGCATGTATCCCTGTATCAGACCTGCAGGCGGCATGTATCCCTGTATCAGACCTGCAGGCGGCATGTATCCCTGTATCAGACCTGCAGGTGGCATGTATCCCTGTATCAGACCTGCAGGTGGCATGTATCCCCGTATCGGAGCTGCCTGTGGCATGTATCCCTGTATCAGACCTGCAGGCGGCATGTATCCCTGTATCGGACCTGCTGGCGGCATGTATCCCTGTATCAGACCTGCAGGCGGCATGTATCTCTGTATCAGACCTGCAGGTGGCATGTATCCCTGTATCAGACCTGCAGGTGGCATGTATCCCCGTATCGGAGCTGCCTGTGGCATGTATCCCTGTATCAGACCTGCAGGCGGCATGTATCCCTGTATCGGACCTGCTGGCGGCATGTATCCCTGTATCGGACCTGCAAATGGATGTTCATCCTGTATTGTACCTGAATGCAGATGTTGGGCTGTATGGTATGATTAAAAAGTGCAAATAATAAAATACATGCATGCAAAGCAAGGCCCCACATTGCGAGTTTCCAAACTTCCAATTTATAAAGACAAAACCGCACAGCTAGAGTTTGTTGATAAAAGAGGAGACACCTGGTTAACACCTGCAGGAAGTGGCACGGGGGGGGGGGGGGATTCACAGAAATAGATTTAGACTTTGTATCTGTTTATTAGTAACACATTGCACAACCCCCGTGTCCCGGAAACACTGATTACGGATGGTTTGTAGGACACCGGTTCCTGGTGGTCTGCTCCATACACCTAGCTGCACTTAGCTGTCGCTTGTCCCCCACACGCCGGGACAGACCCAGGTTTCGTAGTCATGTCTCGGGCTTTGTCCCAATCCGTGATTCTGGAGTCCGGCGCGCAGGTGTCGCCAATAAACATTTGACTGTTTTATTCAATACAATGTAACATTATATCAGGCCTGCCAACTCACCACACTCTGCGCTCAGACCAGAAAACAGAATGCACAATGTGTCATGGTGTATCACTTGTGTTTTGGCACAGACACACTGACTGAAAGTCTGAATGGAAACCAGTGACCACCAGCGATGAAGACATGTGTAAAACAGATCTCCTGCTGCATGGACATGTCTGGAAGGCCTCACGGGACTAAATAATGTCCCTCTGTTCCTCTATCGTTATTTATCCCTTTTTTCTATTTGCAACTTCTACCTAGAGTCGCCGGATCAGCCATGTTTTCCCGGACAGATATAATTAATTCATGTTGATGGGCAGTGCGTGAATCTAAGGGGTAAAATCTCACGTGAATCTGCAGGATACGACATGCTTCCAGCTCAGCAGGTCACGTGACCGCAGGGGGGGGGGGCAGCTGGATGCTCCAGCCAATCTAGTGGCTTTCACTGCAGGAAGGCCTTGATCCCATCGCACGGGGCTGGTACCTGAAATTCTCCAGGAAACTGAGTGTCAGGACGGAGCTATGCCCCTGCATTTGGATAGCTCAATCAGCCCTCTGAGTCGTCCCCCCAGAGGGGGAGAGGGAGCTCACAACAGTGTGACTACTCAGATAAGATGGAGCGTTCATTATATGGAAAGTGTCCCTTTAAGCTGATTTAAGGGGAAATTTTTTTTTTACACCAAATCCAAATGAATGGAATATTTCATAAAACATGCACATAATATTGTCATCCGCCTGTGAAAGCCCCCAGAAATGACATGTATAACATTGGGGAATGAGTGGTATCAGAGATTAGTTGGTAGAGAGGGTTAGACAATCATAGGCTGATCATGCACATTCTCACACAAAGATTTACTTTCCATTAAATTTATGCTTTCATAAAATAATTCTGACCCTCCCAAGGTCTCTAACATTTGTATTTGAATGAAGTTGTGTGTCAGGACAGGACAGAGTTCCGTCACTTGGGCTGCACGTTGAATTGTGGTGTGTGTCAGGCCAGAGCTCTGTCAATTGTGCTGCACTTGGAATAGTGTGTGTGTCAGGCCAGAGCTCCATCCCTTGGGCTGCACGTTGAATGCTGTGTGTGTGTCAGGCCAGAGCTCCGTCATTTTAATCTTATATAAATTGTAATTTACAACAATTAAATATGAATTACCAGCAGGTCAAAAATTCACTGCACCAAAATTTTTAATTTCCCGTGGATAGCCAAGACCTCTGGACTCATGCAGAGTCATCCTTCAGCACCCAGGAGAGGAAAAACCCCAATGTGTTGGAACCTCTGGGGAACCGTGGCATGAACGATTACCCTTCCCTCTGGGCAATAAGAGGTTAATATTTATTCTATTGTTTAAAAGGAGTCAGAAAAATATAGTGTTTTCTAGTGTTGTAATAAGTTTAGTTGAAGTGGTAGAGGCCAAAACAGTAATTGAATTTAAGCAGGCATGGGATAGGCATAAGGCTATCCTAAACAAAAGATAAATCCAGGTAAAGTATCCATGTAATTGGGCAGACTAGATGGGCCGAAAGGTTCTTATCTGCCGACATTTTTCTATGTTTCTATGGATGTACAAGTTAATTTTACTTCATTTATTACATTAATTATACCTGAACATGCTGACTTATTCACACTGCTGTCATTATATCATGTATTATTAGTCACACCCAAGACCGCTGACTTATTTTATTAGTCTAACCCTAGGCTGTAAATTTATTTATAATTTTAGTATTATTAGTTGAACCCTAGACCACCGACTTAGTATATTATGAATCATAACCCAGACTCCTAATCTGATTATCATTATTAGTTGTACTCTACATTGCTGACTTGTACCCTCACCCAATGAATTATTTATATTATTACGATGATTAGTTGTACTCTCGCCCACTGACTTAATTATATTATTATTAAAACTAATTGTACCCTACCCTAGTGACCAGTTTATACTTCTAATAATATTATCATTAATAGTACCCTCTGCCGATGACGTATTTATATTATTATTGTTCGTTGTACCCTTGCCCACTGACTTATTTATATATTATTATTCATAGTACCTTCGCCAGCAGACTTATTTATATAATTATTAGTTGTACCTTCACCTGCTGACTGATTATGATTTTTAGTCATACCTTGGCACAAGATTCTCTGCAAACTGGTCTTTTTTTGGACCTAAAACTCCAGGAATCTGATTTATTTTTTATTTATTTATGTGAGAATTCAAACAAAATCACGCAAAACACCCTCATCACCTTCAAACTATAACGTGGCGCACTCTGCGCGTCCGTCTAGCGGTCTTACGTTCTTGACTAACTTGCGTCCGTTTGCCACGTGCGTTGTGCGTGCGCAGTTCAGTGCGGATCTCTATTGCTCATGATTCTATGCTACGACAGACGTTAAACTGTGCGGCAACACGGACGTGATCACTGCGTTCGTCTGACACGGGCCTTAAAAAGTGTTTAAATCAAAAATAATGCATGAAAATAATAAATAAGGTCCTTTGAATTACAATTAAAAGGTCTGTTATATATATATTTTTTTAAAAAAAAAATCTGAAAAGTTTTCGCCAAAAAAATCCAGAAAATGCCTAAAAAAAATGTAAAAGGTTTTTTGCTGCAGATTAAAATAATAAACGGTTTATTAGATTTTGAATTAAAACGGGAATATTTTTAACATTGAAACCTATGCATTTGCATGAATAAACCTGCCGAATTAAACCACCAAAAAGCAGGGCATTTCACTGGCATTTCTCTGCTGTTCAATGTGAATAGATTAACCATTGTGTCAGGATCGCACCTGGCGCGGGCAATGGTGGGACCCAAAGTTCAGGGGGGTCTGAGCCCAGTATGCAGGGGAACCCACACCTCAGTACCTTGATGGAATGGATACTGGGTGATGCCAGAGCGCAGTACAAATGGATTAGACAGAGAAGTCAATAGGAGGTCCGAGGATTGGCACAAAGCGGTGGTCGGTGGGCAAAGCAGAGGGTCTGGTACACGGTGAATCAATGAACATAGAGAATGAACGTCTGAACAGATCAGGGGATAAACCAATACTGAGGTACTGCACATAGGGCGTGTGGTTGTGTGTGTGTTTTGGGGCTTTGACTTATTAACCCCTATCAGTGCTGGTAGTAATGCTGACCAGGGGGCAGCACCTTTCATGGATCTGAGGCATGGTTCCGGACACATTGCTTCTCTATGGGGATTTCACTGCCGCCGGACAGGCACCGTATCTTCTGGCACTTCACCAAAATTTGGCGAACCTCCTGCTTTCTGAATAGCCCCAAAATGTCACCGTACGGGGAAATTTACCATCAAGAGCAATTCAGTGTTCTTTTAACCCCTTAAGGGTTTTTATGGTTCAGGTCTCTCCATAAAATAACATCCCGTCCATACTCGTCCGCTGAAGTCGCTATATTCGGCAGAGAGCTGCGAGGGGGAAAGAGAATGCGTGCCTTGTCACTATGAAGACCTCTCCATAACAAATAGGGGATTATTCACTAAACAGAGATACCTGCTAAACAGTGATAATCCACGACAGGGCCGATCGGAAGTCTAAGGGCAAGGACTTTTTTAGGCTGGGGTCAGACTAGCGCACTTTAAACGTGCGTTCTGGCGCACTTAATTACGGCCGCACTAGCAGCAGATGACGGGCAATGACGGCCAATATACGAAGTACGGTCGCACAAAAGTTCGTCCGTGCAACGCAAGTGGCAAACGAACGCATTTTGTCGAACGTGAAACCGCTAGTACGGTCGTACAGAGTGCGCTGCGCCCGCTAGCGGCGTGTTTGCGTGATTAGGAGACGTCAGACGCTGCTAATGTCCGGCCAACATAACGTCCAGACGCAAAAAGTGTTTTATTGATGATCCGTACAAAATCACGACCGAAAATGCGCATCGTATGACCGCTATCGCGTATTCCGTGAAAAAATACGTCCATTCGTTCGAACGCACTTTTTCACAGACAACGCGAAAATGCGTTCGTCTGACCCTAGCCTTAACTCTTACACCTATGTGTCGTCTGCTTCTTCCCTGCAGCATCCTCATGTCGAAGTCCACTGTACTACACCATGGAATATGCGGTCGCTTTATGCTAATGACAAATTTTGAAGCCAAATGATGAGTTCCATGTGCTCTCAGTGCACAGACAGGGAGGAGAGCGCCGTCTTATCTTATTTATGGAAGAACACAGCCCCCACGTGTGTAATAAATCACACGGGACGGGAATTACACGCCATTACAGGTGGAAACCCACAACTTAATACACAGCGTTCAAACAGCCCCCCTGGGAACACTCAAATAAACAGACATTTACAGAGTGAAGTATGTATATCCTGCTCATGTCAAGAACTAGAACCTCTGCCACAAAACTACACAGCAATAAAACTCACACTTATATACACACTGCACATTACTTTATCACAGAGCTCCTCAGCAATAAAACTCACAGTAATGTGCGGTGTGTATGAGCGTATCACAGAGCATCACAGCAATAAAACTCACAGTAATGTGCGGTGTGTATGAGCGTATCACAGAGCATCACAGCAATAAAACTCACAGTAATATCCAGTGTGTATTAGGGCTTTGCAATTAATTGCAATCGCAATCGAATCGCGATTTCCGACCCTGCAATTTCTAAATCGCATAAGGCTGCAATTTTCGGCTCCCTGTTAACTTCCGGCGGCATGGTGCTTTGGGCGCTCGCAGGGGGAACCACGTGACGAGCCGCGTTCTAGCGGCTCGTCACATGGTTTCCCCAGGCGAGCGCCCAAGCTCCATGCCGCCGGAAGTTAACAGGGAGCCGAACACGTGGCGCACAGAGGCGAGCTGGGGCAGTATATCCATGTGCTGGGGCAGTATATCCATGTGCTGGGGCAGTATATCCATGTGCTGGGGCAGTATATCCATGTGCTGGGGCAGTATATCCATGTGCTGGGGCAGTATATCCATGTGCTGGGGCAGTATATCCATGTGCTGGATACTGAATACATTTAGAATGTATGTAGCATGTTTGAAAAAGCAAAAACAATTGGCTAACTCGCAAATAAAATCGCAATCGCAATATTCATTCAAGAAATCGCAATATGAGTATTTTGTCAATATTGCACAGCCCTAGTGTGTATGAGCGTATCACAGAGCTCCACAGCAATAAAACTCACAGTAATGTGCGGTGTGTATGAGCGTATCACAGAGCTCCTCAGCAATAAAACTCACAGTAATGTGTGCAGTGTGTATGAGAGTATCACAGAGCTCCACAGCAATAAAACTCACAGTAATGTGCGGTGTGTATGAGTGTATCACAGAGCTCCACAGCAATAAAACTCACAGTAATGTGCGGTGTGTATGAGCGTATCACAGAGCTCCACAGCAATAAAACTCCAGTAATGTGTGATGTGTATGAGCGTATCACAGAGCTCCACAGCAATAAAACTCACAGTAATGCGCGGTGTGTAAGAGCGTATCACAGAGCTCCACAGCAATAAAACTCACACATTTGCGTCACACTCATTCCGGCTCCCAGATTCCCCTTGCTCTTTGCCTGATTCGCCAGCAGATGGTCAGCTTGTCATTTTACAGAGTGTCTTTGTATGTGGATATTTCCCTGTGGATTTCGCCTGGGTGAAATCATGTGATGGTGTTTTCGTGTGAGCTGCTTTTGGAGGGGTTGCACGTGATTTCATTAAAATGTTTCGTGGCCCCCCGGGCCCTGCGGTGCTGACCCTTTGTATGAGGCTGTGGATTCTGATCACAGAGCATTACGGGCAGCGATCCCTCAATCTGTATCTCATTACAGCTCTCCCAGGAGCGCCCAGCAACACACATATTACAGGGGCCAACACTCAGCCCGGGGGGGGGGGACACTGACGACAGAGTGTGTGTTTTTTAACATTAACTCACAAGATGCTGAGTGAGGAGATTTCACCCGCTTTTAACCTTAATTATGTCCATTACTTGAGGGGGATCCTAAACATATCCATAAACAGCAACCAAACCGGCCAAACACAACAACCAACACAGCATGTGCGTCTGTGTGTATGTGTGTGTGCAGAATGTGCGTCAGTGTGTATGTGTGTGTGCAGCATGTGCGTCAGTGTGTATGTGTGTGTGCAGCATGTGTGTCAGTGTGTATGTGTAGCATGTGCTTCACTGTGTGTATGTGTGTGTGCAGAATGTGCGTCACTGTGTGTGTGTAGCATGTGCGTCTGTGTGTATGTGTGTGTGCAGAATGTGCGTCACTGTGTGTGTGTAGCATGTGCGTCTGTGTGTATGTGTGTGTGCAGAATGTGCGTCACTGTGTGTGTGTAGCATGTGCGTCACTGTGTGTGTGCCAAACAACAACCAACGCAGCTTGTGCATCAGTGTGTATGTGTGTGCAGCATGTGCATCAGTGTGTATGTGTGTGTGTGTGTGCAGCATGTGCGTCACTGTATGTGCTGTGCAGCATGTGCGTCACTGTGTGTGTGTGCAGCATGTGCATCATTACTGTTGTGTGTGCAGCATGTGCGTCACTGTGTGGTGTGCCAAACAACAACCAACGCACTGTGTGTTGTGCAGCAGTGTGATGTGTGTGTGTGTGCAGCATGTGCGTCCTGTGTCACTGTGTGTGTGCAGCATGTGCGTCACTGTGTGGTGCGTGCCACGCATGTGCGTCACTGTGTGTGTGTGCAGCATGTGCGCACTGTGTGTGTGTGCAGCATGTGCGTCACTGTGTGTGTGTGGCAGCTGTATTGTGTCACTGTGTGTGTGTGCAGCATGTGCGTCACTGTGTGTGTGCCAAACAACAACCAACGCAGCTTGTGCATCAGTGTGTATGTGTGTGTGCAGCTGTGCGTCACTGTGTCACTGTGTGTGTGCAGCATGTGCGTCACTGTATGTGCGTGCAGCATGTGCGTCACTGTGTGTGTGTGCAGCATGTGCGTCACTGTGTGTGTGCCAAACAACAACCAACGCAGCTTGTGCATCAGTGTGTATGTGTGTGTGCAGCATGTGCGTCACTGTGTCACTGTGTGTGTGCAGCATGTGCGTCACTGTATGTGCGTGCAGCATGTGCGTCACTGTGTGTGTGTGCAGCATGTGCGTCACTGTGTGTGTGCCAAACAACAACCAACGCAGCTTGTGCATCAGTGTGTATGTGTGTGTGCAGCATGTGCGTCACTGTGTCACTGTGTGTGTGCAGCATGTGCGTCACTGTATGTGCGTGCAGCATGTGCGTCACTGTGTGTGTGTGCAGCATGTGTGTCACTGTGTGTGTGTGCAGCATGTGCGTCACTGTGTGTGTGCCAAACAACAACCAACGCAGCTTGTGCATCAGTGTGTATGTGTGTGTGCAGCATGTGCGTCACTGTGTCACTGTGTGTGTGCAGCATGTGCGTCACTGTATGTGCGTGCAGCATGTGCGTCACTGTGTGTGTGTGCAGCATGTGCATCACTGTGTGTGTGCCAAACAACAACCAACGCAGCTTGTGCATCAGTGTGTATGTGTGTGTGCAGCATGTGCGTCACTGTGTCACTGTGTGTGTGCAGCATGTGCGTCACTGTGTGTGTGTGCAGCATGTGCGTCACTGTATATGCGTGCAGCATGTGCGTCACTGTGTGTGTGTGCAGCATGTGCGTCACTGTGTGTGTGTGCAGCATGTGCGTCACTGTGTGTGTGCCAAAAACACAACCAACGCAGCTTGTGCATCAGTGTGTATGTGTGTGTGCAGCATGTGCGTCACTGTGTCACTGTGTGTGTGCAGCATGTGCGTCACTGTATGTGCGTGCAGCATGTGCGTCACTGTGTGTGCGTGCAGCATGTGCGTCACTGTGTGTGTGTGCAGCATGTGCGTCACTGTGTGTGTGTGCAGCATGTGCGTCACTGTGTGTGTGTGCAGCATGTGCGTCACTGTGTGTGCGTGCAGCATGTGCGTCACTGTGTGTGTGTGCAGCATGTGCGTCACTGTGTGTGTGTGCAGCATGTGCGTCACTGTGTGTGTGTGCAGCATGTGCGTCACTGTGTGTGTGTGCAGCATGTGCTTCACTGTGTGTGTGCCAAACAACAACCAACGCAGCTTGTGCATCAGTGTGTATGTGTGTGTGCAGCATGTGCGTCACTGTGTCACTGTGTGTGTGCAGCATGTGCGTCACTGTATGTGCGTGCAGCATGTGCGTCACTGTGTGTGTGTGCAGCATGTGCGTCACTGTATGTGCGTGCAGCATGTGCGTCACTGTGTGTGTGTGCAGCATGTGCGTCACTGTGTGTGTGTGCAGCATGTGTGTCACTGTGTGTGTGTAGCATGTGCTTCACTGTGTGTGTGTAGCATGTGCTTCACTGTGTGTGTGCCAAACAACAACCAACGCAGCTTGTGCATCAGTGTGTATGTGTGTGCAGCATGTGCGTCACTGTGTCACTGTGTGTGTGCAGCATGTGCGTCACTGTATGTGCGTGCAGCATGTGCGTCACTGTGTGTGTGTGCAGCATGTGCGTCACTGTATGTGCGTGCAGCATGTGCGTCACTGTGTGTGTGTGCAGCATGTGCGTCACTGTGTGTGTGTGCAGCATGTGTGTCACTGTGTGTGTGTAGCATGTGCTTCACTGTGTGTGTGTAGCATGTGCTTCACTGTGTGTGTGTAGCATGTGCTTCACTGTGTGTGTGCCAAACAACAACCAACGCAGCTTGTGCATCAGTGTGTATGTGTGTGCAGCATGTGCGTCACTGTGTCACTGTGTGTGTGCAGCATGTGCGTCACTGTATGTGCGTGCAGCATGTGCGTCACTGTGTGTGTGTGCGCAGCATGTGCGGCGCGTTAGTGTGCGGCGTGTAGCGTGTCAGCGCTGTGTTATTGTGATTTTTAGGCTTGGTTTCATCCTGCGCTGTGTTTACACACTCCATCCTCCCTGGACATGACACGGTCCATCCTCCCTGGACATGACACGCTCCATCCTCCCTGGACATGACACGCTCTCCGTGGCGGCCGCTCCTCCGCAGACCTGTTTTCGTGCAGGAATGGGGCCTGGTTTCACCCCCGGCACGTCATGTTTTTATTTTTGGACGCGCCCGGCTGGAGCGTTACTGAGGAGGCCGTGCTCTGGATCGGACGCGCCGTGTCCTCGTCTGGCTTGGCGCACATTGCATTAGAGAACATGTGAGCGCGCCGTAACATCTGCTGTTTTGTCACTCCAGTTCCCTTTGACACAGCCTGAATGATGCTCGCAGGGAACACTGGGAGGAAGCGCGCGTCCTGTGGAGGACATTGACCAGGCACAGATGTCAGGAAGCTGTCTCTGTGTTTGCCCATTTGTGGTCTTGCTGCGCGCTTTGTTGTGTAAAGCAGGTGCTGCGGTTGCGGCGCGGACCCTTTATGGAACATAACAATATGTCACGGGGACGCAACCTCGAGCTCTGCTGCGGAGCCCGTCCCGCTGTGAACCCCGTGACCCTCACGCCTGCGTCCACGTGTGGCGTGCGGCCCACACCGCAAATAACTGTCCCTGAAACCTTATCAGCAGAAAATAAGACGGGCGCCCGACGGAGGAAAAGCGGCGAGCGTGCCGCGAGATCACAGCCAATCAGCTCTATGGAGTGAATGCCAGCGGCGGGGACAGTCATGGCTGCCGGTAATGGCGCCAGGCATTAAGCACTTCACGAGGAATCACAGAGCTAACTGGTGGTTACCACAAGCAGCGATTTTACGAACACTCGGCCACAAATCACCGCACTGACCGAACTGGAGGAACCGAGATATCACTAACAGACCTCACCTAAACCGTAAAAGCTGTGTATACTTCCCCAAAAAGAGCTCGGCGAACCTTCACACCGGGTCACCAAGCCACAAAAGGCAGCCGTAGCAGCAGGTGTCGGTTGAACAAGTCGTTTACCAGTAAAAAAACAACCTCAAAATTTCACAACAGGAACAAGTCTGCTGCGGAACCTCTTGAATGAGGTTTAGAAATGATTCAACGCAAATGAAAGATAAACAGGGTCACACCCCGGCCACCAGAGACAGAAACCGGAAGCCTGGGAGATGATAATCTAATCATACGGTGAGGACTCGTAATGCGTTTAATGTACGTAAATATTGGTTGGAGGTGAAGTCCCATCATCCACAGGGAAGCATGAAATACAAACATGCACAATTTATAAGATACATAAACCTGGGGTCCATGGTGAGGATCCAGCTTTAAAAAAGGTATACTCAGATATCTCCCACAGCATGTATTACCCGTAATACACTGGTCACCGTTGGCTGAAGTGGTGGAGCTGTAGGGGAAGGTGCCAGAAGGACACTCCGTATTGTGCACCCAGATTAACTTGTGGGTACAGTGGAGTCAGGAGGATAAAAGTCCCTGACTTGACAAGCAGAAGCTGTTTGAGAAAGGTCCACTTGTTGCATCCGAGGATGAGGAAAAGGAGGAAGGTCCACCAGGGCCTACTGCAAATCTGCTTTATAATGGTGAGAAAAGATCTAATTGCAAATGAAAGACCACCAGGAATGGAGGCAGATTCCATTGTGTAAACACCAGGGATGGTGGCAAGATAAGGAAGGTCCACCAGCTCCCAATTCAAGGCCATCAGTGATGGAAGCAGTGGGAAGGAGCATCACCAGTGTCCACTGCATGAACATGAGGGACGGTGGCAAGAGGAGGAAGCTCCACCAGCTCCCAATGCTAGGCCATCAGTGATGGAGGCCGTGGGAAGAAGCATCACCGGTGCCCACTGCATGAACAGGAGGGATGGTGGCAAGAGGAGGAAGCTCCACCAGCTAACAATGCAAGACCATCAGTGATGGTGGCAGGAGGAGGGAGGTCCACCATTTTTCACTACAGGAACATCGCAGATGGTGGCAGGTGGAGGAAGTTCACCAGCCGCCACTGTAGGGATCATAGGAATAGAAACAGAAAAGTGAACGACCAGTATGGGCGGAAGGTCCAGGATCACTTAGTGCTCCTTACATACCCCCCAACTGTGGCCGACACAGTGTAGTTGGGAAGGAGAAGAGTTAAGAATGTACAGTTGTGTTCAAAATTATTCAACCCCCAATGCTGTAAAGGGTTTTAGGGAATTTAGTGTACATTTGTAATTGTATTCAGAATGAAATCCTACAAGGACTTTTTAAAGAACCATATGCAACTAAAATGACATCAATTGGTTTTGTAATACAGTAGTAAATGTTTATTTTGTGAATTCTTCATTGACACAATTATTCAACCCCTTAAAGACTACCACTCTGAAGAACAGAGGTTCATTCAAGTGTTTTCAATCAGGTATTGAAAACACATGTGGATGTCACGGAGCAGCAATAAAGCATAATAAGCACCAATTAGGCAGCTTTAAAATGACTGTGATACTCAGCTCCTTCTAGACATTTACTGGTGTGGTTACAAACATGGTGAAGTCAAGAGAATGGTCCAGGAAGACAAGAGAAGAGGTGATTACTCTTCACAGGAAGGGCAATGGCTATAAGAAGATTGCAAAGATGTTAAACATACCAAGAGAGACCATAGGAAGCATCATTCACAAATTCAAGGCAAAGGGCACTGTTGAAACGCTACCTGGTCGTGGCAGAAAGAAGATGCTGACTTCGACTGCTGTGCGCTACCTGAAGCGTAGAGTGGAGAAAAGTCCCCGTGTGACTGCTGAGGAACTGAGAAAAGATTTGTCAGATGTGGGTACTGAAGTTTCAGCTCAGACAATACGGCGCACACTGCGTAATGAAGGCCTCCATGCCAGAACTCCCAGGCGCACCCCCTTGCTGTCTCCAAAGAATAAGAAGAGTCGACTGCAGTATGCCAAAAGTCATGTGGACAAACCACAGACGTTTTGGGATAGTGTTCTGTGGACTGATGAAACAAAATTAGAACTGTTTGGGCCCATGGATCAACGCTATGTTTGGAGGAGGAAGAACAAGGCCTATGAAGAAAAGAACACCTTCCCTACTGTGAAGCATGGTGGGGTCAATCATGCTTTGGGGCTGTTTTGCTTCTGCAGGTACAGGGAAGCTTCAGCGTGTGCAAGGTACCATGAATTCTCTTCAGTACCAGGAGATATTGGATGACAATGTGATGCAGTCCGTCACAAACCTGAGGCTTGGGAGACGTTGGACCTTTCAACAGGACAATGATCCCAAGCATACCTCCAAGTCCACTAGAGCATGGTTGCAGATTAAAGGCTGGAACATTTTGGAGTGGCCATCGCAGTCATCTGACTTAAATCCGATTGAGAACCTCTGGTGGGACTTAAAGAAAGCAGTTGCAGTGCGCAAGCCTAAGAATGTGACTGAACTGGAGGCTTTTGCCCATGACGAATGGGCGAAGATACCCGTAGATCGCTGCAAGACACTTGTGTCAAGCTATGCTTCACGTTTAAAAGCTGTTATAACTGTAAAAGGATGTTGTACTAAGTACTAAGATTGAATGTCACTTGGGGGTTGAATAAAACTGATAATGATGTGAGCACAGAAAAGACATTTGTGGTTATTTCATTATAAATGTTATGTTATATTTGTCTGACCTACACGTGCCTCTTTGATTTAATTGTAAGCAAGATGACTGAATGATCAAAATCAATGTCAAACTGGCCAAAACACTCAATTTCAGTGGGGGTTGAATCATTTTGAACACAACTGTAGACAAGGACATTAAATGGCTCAATAATATTTGTTTAATGATTATGTTTTGCTTTCTTGCCCATCCATATCCACCTTCTCCTTTAAAAGGTTTGCCTGCCAAACCGTGTCCATACTGAGGTGGAAGGGGAGAGTCTATTTCTGGTTCTGTACGTGGTGGGTCGACCCTCCCCCTCCCGGTTTAAATGGTTACAGGATTCTCTAACAATGCAATAGTAAATATTATCAGGGCGCTCTGCGTCTCGTAGCGTCCGGCCCCTGAGCTTCCCAACCATTAATGTTCATTTCTAAACACCTAAACCAGAGAAGGAACGCGACTCCTCCATCAGGCGACCAAAGATTTTCACAAAAACGAACCCAACAATCTGCAAAGTGTCCGACTAAATATTTCATCCCCAGCGGGCGAGTCTGTCACAGGGACATGTTCTATAATGTGACCTAAAAACCAGTGGAGAATCTCGCGTCTTGGACATTGTCACAGCTGAGCAATCTCACCTTATCCAGGGGGTTTGTCGACCTCCTGATCCATCCATTCACCAGCCACCCGGCAACGACAGCTTCTCCGTGCGTGGACCCTGTGTGGGGGAAAAACAAATCATTTTAACCCGGGGGGCAGGAGTTGGGCAGCTGAATAATACATAATGCTGGATCCATGACCGTATCGTGAATATAGAATGTGGACGGCAATTTATAAATTCACTAATATTAAATGAAAATTGACTGAAACGTAAGAGCTAAAGCTCCATTGAGTAAATACCATTAATGAGGTCACATGACACGACATTCCAAATGTTTAAGGCCAGGCTGCTCAAACTCAGACCGTCAGATGTTTTGGACCTACATCTCCAACGGTGCTCAAGCACTCATTAGGTTGACAGAGCCTTGCGGGAAATATTGCTCCAAACCATCTGGAGGCCCAAGGTTGAACACCCCCGGTCTAAGGTCTTAGCCCCAATCAGTCCAGAAACAAGGCCTTAGATCAGGGGTGCTCAACCTCGACCCTCTAGACATTTGGAACTGCTTCTCCAATGATACTCAACCACTCCTTAGGTCGACAGAGCCGTGTGGGAATTGTTCCATAACATCAGGAGGATCGAGGCTGAGCAACCCTGGTCTAAGGCCTGGATTGATCAGAGCCATCAGTTGGCATTCACGTGGAGTGAGGTCCCCCTCTTGCTATGGTGTCTCCGTAATGTAAGTCCCATGTCACGTCATACAGGGGAGAATGTGAATAATGCCATTTTTGGATTTTTTTTACACAGGTGAAGTGAAGGCTCCTCAGGTGGAAGATGACAACAGAAAATACAGGGATCTGAGGAAGGGCGAATCTCATTTTTAAAAGCCCATGTGTTCGGAGCCCGTCCAAGGCTTCCCACATGGGACCGTTCATTTCTCACACCCAGGGCAGAACAATAGCTCAGTGTATGCCGGGAGGTCTATGGCCCCTCGGTGACTGAGCGGAGCAGCTGAGATCCGTTACTCATCACACACGATGGGTCACGTTATGTTATTGCTTTTTTTTGTGGGAACACAAATGCCAGTCTAGTATTTCATGAATGGAAAGCTCGCTTTGGCTATCCTGGAGTCTGCAGATGTCAGTGATCTGGGGTGAGCATTATGGAGACACTCCTGGTCCTGGGTGGGAGCCAGGAAGCTGCTTTTAGTATATCCTGGTTTTATGCTCATTGTCTCTGACCTATAGACCAGAAACGTGGTGGCAGAATCCCAACCTGAGGGAATGAGTAACTGCTTGTGAACCACTCATTTGTCGAGACCTCATCTACCAACGATTCAGTGTGGACATTGCAGAAGACTCTCCCTCCACAAGACCACCACATCTAGAGGCCAAACCAAGCTGGAACTACAAGCGGGAACTAATGTCCAGCACAATGGTTCCCTTATTGAAGGTTTGTCCCCCCCCCCCCGAAACACATTTGTTGATGTTGGTTGTCTAAGGCAGTGGTTCGCAACCATGGTCCTCAAGTCCCCCCAACAGGACAGTTTTTAAGGATCACCTTGAGGAAATGAAAACTGAATCCTGCAATCACTGAGCAGCAAATCATATCCCCTGTGCTGTGCTTCAGGTATCTGCCAAACCTGACCTGTTAGGGGGACCTGAGGACCACAGTTGGGAACCACTGGTCTAAGGGATTAGAAGTTGTGTTGGTGGAAAGTTTAATTATATATTGGGTTGTTGAAGCGAATACTATCTCATTGTGGTACATGGTCTACAAACTATGGTGTGACAAAATGAGGCAGCTCGCAGATCTAGAGGTTGTAACAGTCAGCCAGGACTGAACCTTCAATGAATAATACACTCAGTGCCAAGCAAAAATGGAAATGACACCCTGGCTGTCATGCCTTACAAAGGCAGAGACTAGTATGAGGTAGATGTCAGGTGAGGAGTTAAATCCAAGCGAGGTGTCCGTGGGGTCAGAGGTGCCCAGACAGCGTGAGCTCCCAGCCCGTCGGAGCAGAAGGGAGGCCTGGGCCAGACACCTTATGTGTGCCGGAGTACCACGATTGGTGTCTGAGACCTAATTAGAACAGGGACATATAATGGAATTAACTCTGGTTACCAAGGCGCATTACGCAACAGCCAACAAAACAGAGCACTAGGACAATAGCAAATTGTGAGGATAAACGGGGGGTTCAGATTATACAGCATCAGATAATGGGGCAGTGTTTGCCAGACAAACAAAAGACCACTCCAACCTTTAACAGAATTTAACATATTCTAGATGGTGGGGGGGGGGGAGGTTGGAAGGGGCTACAGTGACCCACACAGTAACAGATAAACATACAGGGCTATTCAGAGACTGCCGAATTGACCCCCCGAACAGTGAATTTCCCCATACGGTGCAATTTCAGGGCCATTCAAAACCTGCCAATTTGCCAAATGTTGGTGAATTGCCTGCACATATGGTGCCTGTTTGGTGGCAGTGAAATCCCCCGTAGAGAAGCAATAGTTAATCTATTCACACGGAACAGCAGTGAAAAGTTGCCAAATTGCCCTGCTGTTCGGTGGTTTCATTCGGCAGGGTGTTTTTTGAGAAAGGATTTTACCAGGAAGGATACATTGAGATTTCTCTTGTTTTCAAGTATGTCCTGGGTGGCGAGTATGTACCGTTACGTGTCTTGCCCCAGGACACTTACTGGAGAGGTTGCTCACTGGGATTGAACCCATGACTCCACAGG
Organism: Leptobrachium leishanense; assembly: GCA_009667805.1. Classification (NCBI taxonomy): domain Eukaryota; kingdom Metazoa; phylum Chordata; class Amphibia; order Anura; family Megophryidae; genus Leptobrachium; species Leptobrachium leishanense. The sequence goes on from RXON01000042.1 coordinate 18,217, forward strand.
CTCTCTCCATGCAGAGCAGTGATGTTACCTCTACTCCACCCATCCGGTGAATCCCATAGGCTTCAATGTTAAAAAAAATATTCCTGTTTTAATTAAATATTTATTCAACATTTATTATTTTAATCTGCAGCAAAAAGTCTTTAATTTTTTAGGAATTTACGGGTTTTTTTTTAAAGCGTTTTTTCATATTTCTGTAACAGACCTTTTTATTATTATTCATGGGATCTTATATGTTAATTCCAGAAAAAAAATTTTAACCACGTTCGTAGGCTTGTCTGCTTTTCTCGGTGGCTGGATGGCCATGTGTTCGGCGGATCGGCGGCTTTTTTCGGACGCGTCCGGCAGGTTGCAGCAGATCGTCGGGTAGGTTCGGCGGAGTTTCATATCATATCAGTGGGTTATCCACAGATTTTTGGATCTGTTCGCCGGCTTTTCCCTGCACTTCGGGGACCCTGCAGGGAATGCTGAATTCACCACAAGGTCGGGGAATTTGAGTCCCGAAGTGCGGGGAACGAGAATCCACTGAAATGTCCGTGCATCTAGAATTGTAGGTACAGGGTGACTTCAACATAGGAGAGGGCAGGGAAACAATGTAGATCTTCAGGCCTGCACCTCCCAACTATACCTCTAAGCCCATGTACACCAAGTCCAAAATGACTCGTCACAGTTTTTTAGTCTAGAGAGTCTTGAATTCTGATCCTGCTACTTTGTGCCCAGAGACCAAAATGGTTGAAAGAACAACACGGCACGTCTTCAGTAATGAGGGTTTACATTCCTGTCCATTTATATCGTGAGAATTTCTGAATAAAGACTTTGCAAAATATTCTACAGAAAAGTAAAATGATGCATTTGTGGACACACACACACACACACTCTCCCTCTCTCGCACAAACACACACACTCCCTCTCACTCACACACTCCCGCACACTCACTCACACACTCCCGCACACTCACTCACACACACGTATCTAGCAACAGGATACATTTTACAGTCTACAATAAATGTGAGAGTATAATAGGAGTAACGTTATGGAGTATAGAACATGAGAGAACCAGTGTCCGCGAAGGATCCACTAGGACTTTAAAAAAACACCACAAGAGGACCCTGGGTGGCTGGCCAACAGGACTGTGCTGACCAGAGCCCGTTTCCACCCCCTCCGGTCCAGAGACTCACCTGCTGGGAGCCACCTCCGGCTGGAGCATGCCGTTGGCGGCCATTTTGCGGCCTGTTTTGAGGACTTCGCTACCTCCCAGTTCTGCACTGGAGACCATGTCGGCAGCCGGGGTGACGAAGGGCCCACGTTACCCAGCTGTGCTGGACGCCGTGCTGCAGTACGACGAGAGCCCTGTGACTCAGGGCGATATGCGCCGCATCCTGGTGGTAATACGCTCCGACCGGAGCACTGAAGACTCGACCGGCGGTGTCCCCTGGTTTGGAGCCACCTGCGGACTTGCCTGGTGTGGCCAGAAACCCTGGTGGCGGTGCAGGCGAGGGCCTACTTGATTTGTCAACCTTTTGTCTAGCCGATGGGCTTCGCCTGCTCTGCCTCGCCCTGCCTGCCCCACTGGTCCGGCGGTTCCGAGACACTGGCTGACCGCAGGTCTGCATCGTTTCCCCCTTTACCTGTTTGATGGCAAATTGATGTGCTCCCACTGTTGTTCCTCCCCCCCCCTTAATTCAGAGACGCTTCGGTTATTATTTTCTTTCATTCTTTCCGCTGACATTCCCCGGCTGGAGATAAAATTTGAGACCTTTTGGTTTTATTTTTCCCAAAGTATTTTTGATGACTTTTGCCATAACCCCCCCCCCCCCCGTTTTTCGACATTTGGCTGATTTCTCTTGCGATCCCCCCCCCTGCTGTTATCTGTGTTTCTTGTGAGAGTACAATATCTGGCCCTGCGAGGCTGACTTTGCTGTGACTTTTATTTCTCTGCAAAAATAAAAATCTTAAATTACAAAAAAAAAAAAAACACCGCAAAACGTCTATTCATTCAGTGGAACCACTAAAAACATACAACAATAGCGAGAAATTGAACTCCTGAGGAATATTTCTTGCACGCTGCAACAATAACAAATAAACTGCCATACTTTATGATCTAATTTCTCACTCAGAGCCGAGTACAAGCCGGCGCGTCCGAGCTACATGGGAACGGGAAGTTCCTGCTTTCGAATGGGAGAATTCCCAGGAGGAGGAGATCAACGTGGCCTCTCAACCATCAAATGAATTAAAAAGGGGGTTACGGAGGAACACAAGAAGTATTTAAGACGTGTACAGGTCTCCGTACGATCGTGACAATGAGCTACGTTGGACGTGAGGACACTGGCAAGTGTAGTTCATGGTGGGAGTGGGGTTGACTAGATCCTGCTGAATGATGGACCTGTAGAGTGGAGGTCACAATACATGTGGTCTTCCAGAAGTTGTATCTTTGTTTCCTATTAGGGATGCACCGAAATTTTGGCCACAAAAATTATTGACTGAAAATAGTGCTTTTGGCTTTCAGCCGATAGGAAAAGGAAAAAAAAAAAAATCAGCCGAAAAGAAAAGTCCGAAAATCTGCCATCCAAAACAGAGCCTGGAGGCCCAGCCGGGCAGGGGGCTCAGCCGGGTCTCCAGGCCCAGGTGACTGATTATATTTTTTGTTGGGGGGGGGGGGGGCGGGGGTCGCGTCACAGATAACCACATCCATATACTCACCTACATCGGCCCTGAGCTCCTCCAAGCAGTGGCAGCCCCATGGTGATTGGTGAGAGTCCTCTGGCATCCAGTTCCCGCTCTCCTTCAGATGCCGGTCGCAGGGATGACTTCACAGAGGCGGGTTCTGTTAGGTGAGTATGTGGATGTGGGCGAGTATGTGTAACGCGATCTCACACCCCCCCAGTCAGTCATCCGAACCTGGGCCTGTAGGCACAGTCGAGTCAGGGGCTCACCTGAGCCCAAAAGGCCTGCTCAGCTGGCCTCCAGGCCCAGGCGAGTCCCTGGCTCGACCGGGCCTCCAGGCCCAGGATCGGATGACTGATTTTCGGTCGGAAATTTTAATTTCGGTGCATCACTATTTCTTATGTTTGTACTGTATGTCCAATATTAAAAAGGATAAACGAAATGGAAATTTATCCTCTTTAAATCAGGAGACCCAGGCTGTCCACCGCCAAAACACCCATTTGTCTTCTCATTGCTAAAAGCTCTCAGTTATGTATGTGGCCTAAGTTTATGACAAGCAGACGACACTCGGAAAACTGGACAGTGGGCGTAATCTGCAATGTGTATGTAGAGAGGGAGCTGCAGGTAAGTGCCCACTTCATACTGTCTCACAGGGCCAAGGGCTACACAGATGAATGGTAATGTAACGTTGGGGGCTTCCAGCCTTTCCGGTGTGCTTGAGGGCAGCATGTCTGATGCTGCTCGCTCACCAACACCCGGTTTAAATTGAAACAGGCAGGGAGGTGGCTGCATGAGGCGCGGCTTGAGAGAGGGGCGCGGTCTGGTGAAGGTCTTTTAAAAACCAACAGTTCCTTCTAAGCAGTGCCAGATCGTAGTTATCCATACCTGAGCTCCTTGTACCTAAATTCTCTCGTGATTTAACCTGTTATTGACCTCTGCTTGTTTTCTGACTATTCTGCCTTCCGTTGCCCTAGACTATTTTCTTGTACTACGCTTCTGCACAGATATCGACCAGGCTATTCCATTTGACTATTCTATACTCTGTATTCCTGATTCTGGCTCGTCTGACTACACCCCGTGTTGCTGACCTGGTTTTGTATTACAACATTGTCTTTGATTAACCCTTTCTGTCTAGCTAGTATACCTGGCCAATTCTAAGGACCAGACAGTTAGGGATTCTTCTACGGCTACCCTGTTGGTAGCTTTTGGGCTCTGTGGAGTGTTGGGCTTTAAGGACTGCGTGGTGGGATCCAGGAACCGGGACAGGTAAAACAGGTCCTCATATATAGAGTCAACCATCTTCCACCCAGATAACATGGGTATTAAAGTAGTAGAAACAAGCAACGCACTATTTATCCATCACATTAAGAAAAACAAGGAGGGCATTAAAGCCGAGAAGTTCCAAGGTGGACAGACACTTTACTACTCTGTGGATTGTAAGTACCCCTGGTTTTGTCGTTGGCCAGAATATACCGGCTCCGTAGAACAAGACGGGCAGTCAAGATCATGGTTCTTTGTATGCAGTGAGGACAGATCCGGTACAAATGACTCGACTGAGCAAGGATTAAGCGTCAACTCTAGCGACGCAGATTTATACGTGAGAAACGCTAAGGCCGTATCTATGGGAGAACCATTTAAAACGCTCGTTGGAAATGAATTCGGAAGGGTGCTGCAAACAGACATTCTAGTGATGGATTCCAGAGACTGGTCCTGCTCAGGAATGTCTATTGAACATGGGGGGAGAGACCGTGATGAAAGAGCAGGAGAGCCTGAGGTCATGAGAAGAGCCTGAGTGTCCCTGTGGAGCAGAGGTCTTCCTTCATCTGGGTTTCCCTTGATGAGACGGGACTTGTACTATGAAGACGTTTCTCTGCTTCGCAAACCTTCATAATGTTCCTTCTGGTTCTGGGCCTTCTCCAATTACAAGAGGTCACTATAATGATGTTTTTATGGCAATCGTCAATGCACCAGTAAATGACAAACTGAAGATGGTCCATATGGAAGACCTTGACAACGGCCTAACCAAGATCAGGGCTGTTCTACCACACATATTATACATTTGCCATGTTGGTCGGTAATAATGAATATCATGCCGCCCGGGTCCTGGAATTGATAAGCCCTGGAACATGGGTTTCATGATGATATCAGTGCACACCGGACACACCTTAGCTTCTCTGCCTCTTGTTGTAACATAAAACAAATTGCAACAGGTTAATCTCATCACATCTTGTACTGAGACGCTTCCGTCCGGGTCGAAATGAAGAAGTCACTGTGCGACCGCAGAAGTGTTCCTTTTTTTTTTTTTTTTTTTTCGCTTTAGCAAAGGCCTTTTTCTTTTAACCGTTTCCTGTTTCATCACCATCTTCCCTGTTCATCTCCTCAGCTGCAAACCTTGCAATGGCAACCCAAAAACATTCCTGCAAGCAGGGGGTTACGAGTCTGTAAAATATCCGCACAAAGATGTGGAAACAGTAAATGAATGTCCCCCGGCCCCGGGTGGTCAGTTTTTCTTCTCGTGAATGGTACGGGTAGTGTTTCAGTGCACGGCGTCTCCAGGCAACGTCTTTTCTCCGTAGATGGGTTTGTGGGTATTTGGATAAGAAATCGCAACTGAACTCTTGTCGTCAATTCAAAATATACACAAACCTATACAGAGACAGACGGACTGTATGTGTGTATATGTTACGGGTAAAGTCCAACATCTGCATTCCAGGCTGAGACCGACATTATCCAGGCAGATTTTGGTAAGAAATCAAACTTTGGCCTTTCCCCAGATCATCCTAGGTTTATCTGGATGTCCATTGGGCGTCATCCAGGTAAATCCAGATCTACCCAAAGAGCACTGGGTAATGATTTTTTCTGAGACTTTGGAGTGGCTTGCTTGATGACATGACCAATCCAAGAAGACCATGGAGATTGATTGGCAGGTCATCAGAAAAGAGTTTGAGGACATCACCAGAACTGCCCTTCATTGGACACCAGAAGGAAAATGCAAGAGAGGAAGACCAAAGAGCACCTGGCGTCGAATGGTGGACAGAGAACTCAAGACTATGAACCACACGTGGAGTACCATACAAAAGCTGGCCCAGAACAAACAGGAGTGGTGAACCTTTGTTACTGCCCTACATGCCAATAGGCATAATGGGCAGTAAGTGGATCAGCTTACCATTGACCCAAAACCTAGGAATACCCTAACCTGAACCATAAAAACTTAACTCTGATCCTAACTGTAACCCTGACTAAGCCATAAAATGACTTTTACCCAAGGGAGGTTGGTCAGTCTGTAGATTACCCGGGTAAAGCCAGGTGTTTGATTTCATTTTGGGCTTTACCCAAAGCTGCCTGGTGTAATGTCAGGTTTACCTGGGTAATCCTAGGTTTATCTGTACTTTGGACTTTAGGCTGGGGCCACATTGGCGTAAAAGGTGCGTCAGTTGTGACCCCCACATCCCAGCATCTGTCATAGCATTTCGGTGGATCGTCTGGGAGGAGCATGCAATGTATCATGTGTACTTTTAATGCACATTACCATGGATTTCACCTCCCCGTCGAACCGCTACAACAGATGTCAGATGAGATGACAAAGAGCAAGCCTCCAAACCTCCCCCCCCCCCGTAGTGGCCACACGGACGTTCTCTCCGCTAACATGTGGCCCCAGCCTTCCTTGTAACATGTATATAAAAAGGGAACTATATCATTGAAGCTCCCGTGCGTCTATTGCCCAATGTTAAATAATAAGGGTGACAGTGGTCACCCCATCAGAGTTGTCCAGCTAAACCAGGCATCTCAAATTCTGGCCCCCTAGATGTTTCTAAACTACACCTCCCATGATTCTCTGGCCATTTATTGCATTCAAAGAATTCTGGGAATAGGAGGCAATAAACATCTGGAGGGGCCAAGGTTGACATCCCTGAGCTCGAGTGTGCGGCCTCGTTTTTTGAATTCCTACATGGAATGACGTAAAGACGGATTATACCGGGTGTCCCGCGCCGCCGTCTCCATGTGTTTACAGTCTGGGATTAGTACGGGGTGTCTGCCGAGCGATGCCGTACCATTTGCAAATGATTTTGGCAGCACAAACCTTGCCTGCTCGCATCTCCAGCTTCTCGTGCCAAGTGCCTCGAGATCGCACTGTGTAATGTAACATGTTGGACAAAATCATGACACAAAAAAATGTCACATTGTTTATTTACACGCAATCAAACGGCTTTACACGATGAGAAATAATTCCGGCCCCTGCGGAACGACGTGCGAAGCGATTAATCGGGATTATTTTATAGTCCAGTCCTTACAAGGATTGATGGATCAAACGACCCCTAGAAAACCCCATGAACAGTGTGTGGGTCCATATTTTATAGGGAAAAAGGGGACTTGGCGACTTCTTCACCCCTGCTGCTTTTTACCTGAGGGGAAATTAGGGCTGAATGAAGCCTGGCGTCAGTGCTCGGGCGTAGAACTTCAGCCCACTTGCCGCCTGCGAGTCGGCCTATGAAAACATGCGGATACGGAGGAGTTTATATCTACACACAAATAAACCCCAGGCATCCGATCACATCCATTACAGCCGCCATCTTGGTAGAGGCACCTGTAGTAAACACCTCTATACATTGGCCACGCAGCAGTGCGGAGTTAATGCATGGAGGAGGGGGAGGGGCAGTGCCTTGTACATATTACGAGCGAGCGTTTAATATAAAAGCTTGCACAGGGTTTGCAGGACTCTGTGCTCCGGTTTCCTAGACTCTGGAAAGATGGGGGGGAAACCCAATACTGAGGCCTCGGTGCATCCGCTGATCAGACGCTGCCACACGGGGCCTCGTCATTTCACAGAGGATAAAATTCAAATAATAGTTATAAATTCTGTAAAGTGGACGAGATCTGCAGCGCGACCGAGAGACCTCGATATTATACGAGGCGGCGGAAAAGGTGCGTTTACAGAGAGAATGGCAAGATAAAAAAAAAGACAAACTCTGCAAAAAACCCTGCAAAAGACAGCGACAGGAACCAAAATAAACCTGCGATCACACCCTGCAGAGCGAAGCACGCAGACGAATACAGAACCCGAGGGGGAGAAAAAAAATCTGTATATATATTAGGGCTGAAACAACTATTTTCATGATTGGTTTATCGGTCTGTGTCCGGCAGACACTGCTTAGAGTCAGACACAGATAAACATTATTAACCTCAGATGCTACGTCGGAGCGGCTTTACTCCGTATGATTTGGTTCTTGGGTTATGGCGGACGTCACCAGTTTGATTTTATATAGATTACAAAAGTAGAACTAAAACACACACACACACACACACACACCGTGGGGTTATGCCACTGGGTGGAGAAGCTGTACTACCAGTGTTTTATCCTTACTTGGAGCTAGAGTCCTGTGCCACCACCCCACCGTCCCTCCGGTCCAGAACTGCCATCCCTCAATCCAGAGCTGCCATCCCTCCCCTTAGTTCTGGTCCCTTCCACGCAAATTCCCCTCCCAAAAACTCAGGTCCAGTCTCTTGCCAAAACTCCCTCCCTCTCATTTCCAGTCCCTCCCCTCAGGTCATTATAAAAGGGACACTCTGCGCACCCTGACCACATTAACTTATTGACATGCTCAGGCTGCATGGAGTGTCACTCACCTTCTCACCCTGCTTTGCATGCTGACATCATCAGGTCTATCCCAGCGCTCGTATCAGCGTTTGTTTAGGTAGAAAGCAGACATGCGCTTGAGTTGCGCACACACAGCATCAATCCGTCACTCTGACCAGGCGCTCGTGTACTTTGTGTGAAAAGTACGCAAGTTACACAAGATACATAATTTGTGTCTGTACGTACACTACACAAATTGCAAAACAAAAAACCCAATTTTTTTTATTAGTCGATCGATTAATCGAAAAATAAATCTGCCAACAAAGCGATAATGAAAATAATTGTTAGTTGCTATCGTAATATATATTTACACATGCAAAGTGCGTGGAGGCCTTAACACGCACTCCCTGAGCAGTATGCTCACTCCCTGCACCTCCTATAACACGCACTCACTGAGCAGTATGCACACTCCCTGCACCTCCTATAACACGCACTCCCTGAGCAGTATGCTCACTCCCTGCACCTCCTATAACACGCACTCCCTGAGCAGTATGCTCACTCCCTGCACCTGCTATAACACACACTCACTGAGCAGTATGCTCACTCCCTGCACCTCCTAGAACACACGCACTCCCTGCACCTCCTAGAACACACGCACTCCCTGAGCAGTTACAAGTTTTTATAAAGCGCTAACAAGCTCTGTAGCGCTGTACAATGGGTTAGACAGAATAACAAATATACATACAAGTTAAATACACAGAACAGTGTACAATCTAAGAGGAGAGGGGTGACACACTAGGTGAGGGTAATAGCTGAGTATGTGAAGTATTGGGGTGCGTGTGGGAAGATAGAGCAAGAAATGTACAGTCGGTAATAATGGAGTGAGCCAATAGGCTTCTCTAAAGTAATGTGTTTTCTTTTCAGAGACTTCTTGAAGGACTGGAGAGACGCAGAGAGTCTGATGTTGCGGGGGACGGAGTTCCATAGCAAAGGGGGCAGCTCCGGAGAAGTCTTGAAGGCAAGAGTTGGGGGTGCGGGTACGAGGAACGGATAGCATCAGATCATTGGCCGAGTGAAGTGGGCGGGACAGGATGTACCTGTTAATAAGGGAGGAGATATAGGCAGAGATTATGGAGAGCTTTGTATGTGAGGACCAGTATTTTGAATTGGATTCTAAAGGAAACAGGGAGACAGTGTAGAGATTGACAGAGAGGTGAGGTGCGGGAGGTGAGGAGGTGAGAGGTGCGAGAGGTGAGGTGTATGAGTCTGACACAGGCGTTCATTACAGACTGCAGAGGCAGAACCTGGGATCTCTTAAGGCCAGAGAGAAGGAGGTTACAGTAGTCAAGGCGGGAGATAATAAGAGCTTGGATCAGCATTTTAGTAGAGTCTGGATTAAGAAAGGGACGGATGCTGCAATGTTTTTTAGGCGAACGTAGCAGGATTTTGTTAGTGACTGAATGTGAGGAGTGAAAGAGAGATCAGAGTCTAGGAGGACACAGAGGCAACGAGCCTGAGAGGTAGAAGTAATGGTGGCACCAATCACCCGAATGGAAATGGGTGCTCACTCCCTGCACCTGCTATAACACGCACTCCCTGAGCAGTATGCTCACTCCCTGCACCTCCTATAAACACACACTCCCTGCACCTCCTATAACACGCACTCCCTGAGCAGTATGCTCACTCCCTGCACCTCCTATAAACATACACTCCCTGCACCTCCTATAACACACACTCCCTGAGCAGTATGCTCACTCCCTGCACCTCCTATAAACACACACTCCCTGAGCAGTATGCTCACTCCCTGCACCTCCTATAAACACACACTCCCTATAACACGCACTCCCTGAGCAGTATGCTCACTCCCTGCACCTCCTATAAACACACACTCCCTGCACCTCCTATAACACGCGCTCGCCTGAGCAGTATGTCCACTCCCTGCACCTCCTATAACACGCTCTCCCAGAGCAGTATGCTCACTCCCTGCACCTCCTAGAACACGCACTCCCTCAGCAGTATACTCACTCCCTGCACCTCCTATAACACGCACTCCCGGAGTAGCCGAGAGGAACGTGCTTCATTGGAAGAGTTATTTTTTCTCTGACTAGCCACATATTAAGCGTCTCCTATACAAAGCATTTTTGTTTTTGCAGAATTTGAGCTGATTAAAGGGAGATTTTACAGGAAAGGAAACGAGTGCAGGAGGCCAGGTCTCCATTTCCGCGATTATCAGTGAGAATAGACAGGTGAGCGGGATGAGCAGGAGGAGGACAGGATGCAGCTGCCATCTGTAACGCGGGTCAGGAGGATGTGTTCATACAGGATCTCACCATGGATGCTTCATAAACTTTATTGTTCATGTGACCTAGAAACATGAGCTCAGACCGCTGTCCTGCACCACAACCCAAACCATAAGGGCCTGGACCACATCTCCAGACCATCATGGAGGAACCTCCCCACCACTGAGCTGAAAACACAGGCTCCCACAGCCAAAGCTACAGACTGCCACTATCACAGCCCAAGCCTCGGACTGCCACTATCACAGCCCAAGCCTCGGACTGCCACTCTCACAACCCAAGCCTCGGACTGCCACTCTCACAGCCAAAGTTACGGACTGCCACTATCACAGCCAAAGCCACGGACTACCACTATCACAGCCAAAGCCACGGACTGCCACTATCACAGCCCAAGCCTCGGACTGCCACTATCACAACCAAAGCTACGACTGCCAAAGTTCAACAAGTAACAATAACACAGGACAGGGACAGTCGCTTCAGGAGCCAAAACCTTGGTTACCCCAGCCGCCTCTATTACCACATTCCCCTATGTGTTCCTTGCGAAGCGTAAGCTCTTGGGACCAGGCAGAACATCTGACCTATAGAAAAACTTTACAAAGCGTCATTAACGGAAGCTTCCGTGGATATTTCCGAATCATCCAAAGTTTGTAACATCACGTGCAAAAATCCCCATTTTTTTTCCATCGGCATTTTCTCTTGTTTTTTAAGAATTTATTATTTTTTTCCTTCTCTGGTTTTTATCATTTTTAAAAAAAAATTGGACATTTTCTCACTTTTTTTTATTCCTTTGGTTTAAAAAGCTAAATTCAGATAATGGATATTATTGTAGGTGTTTTTTGTTCCTTTTTTGCGCCTATTGATGTTTATTTTAATACTGATAACGCTATTTTTGACTCCAACGCTATATATTATATATATATATATTTTTTTTATTTAGCCGGTTTGTATCTGGATGGAGAGGGCTGAGCCCACCATGTCCCCTCTAGGGAACAGGATTCTGTTTAACGCAGAATTTATCGGTGACTATAGCTCCCTGTTTAGTGAATGATCCCCATTACACAATACGGCAGAGCGCTCTAAGCTGCTTTGCGCAGTCGCCCGTCTCTGTATATGTGGAGTGTCCGGTCTAGTTTGAGGGGAGAAAGGATGAAATCCGGGACAGAGCGGGGATTGTCTGGCACAAACGTCTTCGCTAATCCGCCCCGCGTCCTGTTTATTCAGATTTCTGTCACGGTAAACGGTTGGCAGCGCCTGCAGCCGGCGCGGGGGGATTCCCTTGCAGGAAGGGGGTCTGGATAAGGGAATTATGGCGGAAATATGATCCGCGCTAAAGTCGACGAACATATGGTGCCGGGACGTGATCCGCCAGCTGCGTTCTGCCGCGGAGCATCGCTCGCTCAGGGCTCGGCCTGGCTGACACGGAACAGGATTCGCCAAAAAATCTGCGCCGCGTCCGTCAGTCCCAGCTGGGAAGACAAACAAACAGTCTAAAAAACACCCCAAAACATAACAGAAAAGCTCACTAAGACTGAACCGTTACAGCCGCTGAGGGAGGGCGCTCCTTTAAGCGGTAGAGGGTCACGGCCGCGGTTTTATTGCCTTTAAACATGTTGTAAACACTAGTTGTAAATGGACAGGAATGGGTTAACGTATATATCATTACCATTTGGGGGGGGGGAAACAGCCAAAGCAAGACATGGTCGGATTTTGGCATTTTTTGGTAAAAAAGCTGCGAGAAGAAGTGCTGCGCTACGTGTTATGTTGGAGTTATAGCCACATTTTGATGGCTGTGGCCTGTGATCACTGGTAATGAAGGAAGCAGACGGAGGGAGATGGCCTCGCGGAGTTGGATGGCAGGATGCGAGACTCCCGCAGGATTTTGGTGACAGCTGGTAAAGCGCTCTGCACGTATAGAGCGCACAGAGGAGCAGTGTGTACATGCGCTGCTTAATCCATTAACCTGCCGGGCAGCATGCCTTTACACGGCAACTAACAGCCATAACAAGAAGGGCCCGTGATTAATGTCATCTACAGTGAACAGCTACTGAGCAGATTGCAAGCTCTTCAGATCACAAAGATGTAATGAACAATCGCAAGCTCTATGTTAAGAGGCCGACCTGGAAATTATTTTAAAAACTAATATACTGTATATTCCTGAATACTCTTCAGTCTGAACACAGATCAGAAAGACGCATTGTTACTGGATACGTACTGAATAGGGCTCAGACACACAACGATAAGGTCAGGACATGGATCAGCCACACACAGTGATAAGGTCAGGCTATGGATCAGCCACACATAGTGATAAGGTCAGGACATGGATCAGCCACACACAGTGATAAGGTCAGGACATGGATCAGCCACACACAGTGATAAGGTCCGGACATGGATCAGCCACACACAGTGATAAGGTCAGGACATGGATCAGCCACACACAGTGATAAGGTCAGGCTATGGATCAGCCACACATAGTGATAAGGTCAGGACATGGATCAGCCACACACAGTGATAAGGTCGGGATTTGGATCAGCAACACGCAGTGATAAAGATCCTGACACGGATCAGCCACACACAGTTGAGATCTGGACGTGGGTCAGTTGTACAAAGTGATAGGGTCTGGACACAGATCAGCCAAAAGCAAAAACACTGATAAGGTCAGGACATGGATCAGCCACATGCAGCGCTAGAGTCTGGACATGGGTCAGCTACATACAGCAATAGGGTCTGGACATGCAGTCACACACACAGTGATAAGGTCAGGATATGGATCAGCCACACACAGTGATAAGGTAAGGACATTGATCCATGTCCTGACCTTATCACTGTGGGTCACTGATCCATGTCCTGACCTTATCACTGTGTGTCACTGATCCGTCACACACAGTGATAAGGTCAGGACATGGATCAGCTACACACAGTGATAAGGTCAGGACATTGATCAGCCAAACACACACACACACACACACACACAGTGATAAGGTCAAGATATGGATCAGCCAGGACCACATTCAATGATACAAGTTCTATGTTGGATCTAGAGCAGGGAGCGTCCAGTGAGCCCCATCCTATACTATAATGTATAATATCCGTCGCCAAGCCTTCTCTGCGCATGCGCGCGCAACCAGCGGCGGTTGGCTGCGCGCACATGCAACCGCCGCGGCACGAGCCGGCTGTGCGCTTGCCGCGGCGGTTACGAGATGCACACGCAGCAGCCGGGTAGAGGCTGCGCTCGCAGCCTCTACCCGGCTGCCGCGCGCATCCAACCCCTGAGTGGCGAAGGGAAAGTTTCCTCGCTTCCGCTCTTTGAAGGACCCAAGCCGCGGTCACGTGGGAGTCCCACGTGACCGCGGCTTGGGTCCTTCAACGAGCGGAAGCGAGGAAACTTTCCCTGCGCCGCTCAGGCAGGTAAGTATGCGGAGACGGAGCTCCAGGGGCGGCTGTCCGAATGCCTCTGGGCAGGCTTTCCAACTAGTGTAGTTATAAAACGCATGGTCTGTACCACTTGCTCCTCACATTGGGTTAAATTTTCAGAAAACTTTCCAAGTAAAACCTGTCCCAGGCCATTAATTACGTCCGTCTTGGGGCTCTGTCTCGCAGTGGTCAAACTCTGAGCACTCAGAAACACAACAATAACTCCAGCACCGCCGATATGTGCAGATAATTACCATCCTGGCTAAAGATCCCTGAATCCGGCCCGTTCCCATGACACCGAGAGGTCTACGCACTGTATGCACATTAAACCTCCCCCCGTGGACTCGCGGGGTCTATGAAACGGGGAAGGACGGCCTGGCTTCAGGCTTCTGCCGCTTCCTGGAAAGAAGAATTGCCATTTATAGTGATGGAAAGGGAGAAGCCGACCAGTAAATGGGAAACAGCCGCCACTCGCAGAAATCAAATACGTCACAGAAACCCAGAAAAATCACGTATCCCAAAAAAAATTTGATACGCCTCCAAACCACGAAACGCAGAATATGCCGGGATCCACCGCCCCGGCTCTGCGTTCGATGGCGCTCTGCATTTTACCAAACTTGTTGCTTTATCCTCCTTTCAGGGTCAGAATAAAATGATAACCGTATTGAATTTTCCCAAAAGCGTCTTTTAAAGTAATCCAGGCCTAAGGTTGGTGGACGGCGTCAACCAACGTAACATCTCAGCTACCGAGGATTCAAGAAACGGGGCGATAATGCCGAGATGTCCCCATGGGCGAGATTCCACCCAAATTCATTGAGAAGAGACCGCAGGCTGAACCACCTTCTCCTGGTTAGAAGTCATGTCTTCTGCTGTACAAAAAAACAACATGGCCGAGGTGAAGCCAATGAGACGGCTCATATTCCAGGCCTGATATCATGAAACTAAACTCAACACCGGTGATATGAACCACCGGAGGGCCGCTGAGATAGTCCAGCACTACAGCCACCGGTCAGCAGCAAACATTACCTGCTGGACTTATACGCAACATCCACCGGACGTCCCCCTTTTTTTGGAGGTATTCCTGCAGACCAGAAATTTATGGAAACATAAATGGCCACAAGCGATGCCCACTGCCTGCCTGTCCTAATTGTGCACATCCTCGGCTGAGGCGGTTAATTAGGCACACTAGGCGGTTGTCTAAGGCTTCGGTCGTATATGGGCCTCACATGATGCAAGTCACAGGGAATATCAGTGTGCACATGACATTCTACACAAATGCATTCACACGCGCCCGTCCACAAAGAGCGTTTGGGGAGTATTTAAAATGTATTGAGTTAATATTAAAAAAAAAAAAAAAGAGAAATTAAGAGGGTCCTCACAGAAGAGCCTTGCCCAACATCTCACTAACTGTAAGACCACAGGGGAAACGCCATCGGGGAGCATGATGGAGGCTTCCAGTCTCTGGCTACAAGCAACTCCTGGCACCTAGCGTGCAGTCAGTCGGATGCCTCGCTACGCTTCCGCCCTGAGAGACCTCGGCCGATCAGCGTCGAACAACTTACCCATATGTGATCAGGATCTGAGTGACAGCCTTCCGAGATGTCCTCTGCTTTGGATGATTATCACAGTGCAAAGGGATGGGTGGTGGGGGAAGAGGACGGATACGCAGCTCACTATCCCCACAGAGTCAGACCTATCAAGTGACGCAGTCCGGCTATGTTACAGATGATTGTCCTCTCAGCCCCAGGCTGTCACCTGTTTTTTTCGGGAGACCTGAGGGATAATGCAATGTGAGCGCCTGTTTAATGGCAATGTTAAAATCTGGACGTTTGACGCCCATACATGTGTACGAGCAGCCCTGGTTTCTGTGCATGTGCTGATGTCGCGGGCTCCTTTTCAGGGTGTGGGCATCGCATCACGGTCACACACCTAGGAGGACAAGCTCTTTCCCCCTTATCGGAGACCTGCCAAAAGTTGTCAGGTCTCTCACCACTAAAATTATATTCCATGGCCCAGGTGGCCGGAGTGTCCATTTACCGGTCGTCACACACACCGAGCCCAATTCCTTAGAATAAATGGAGGGGGCCTTCGCTTCCGGCCTGAGATCAACTGGATGGAAAGCGACCCCGGCTCAAACTCACTTGGCCGCACAATGAGAGCGGGCGCCGGTTTCAGTCTACAGTTAGCCTGATGTCCTGCCACCGGGATTGGTGGGTTTGGGGTGATCCCGAAGGAGTGGCAGCACTTCACCGGTACCGCTGGAAAGCTCTAGTCCCCTCTGATAACTCTGCCCAAAAAGCGTCTTAATCCACGAACGGGGGACCGAGCGGCATCGATGGAAAGGTGTCCGGCAGCTGGTTGGGTGTACCTGGGATAGCTCCACAGGAGCGGCTAAGCTCCCCGGGTGAGGGAGAAAGGACGGATGTTGGTGTTCCCGATGGAGCTCCAAGAATCACCCCAAGGCAGGCTCCCAATATGGTGGACAAATCTTCCCAAAAGGGCCGTTGTAGGGTGCAAGGTGGCTGGAGCGCTCAGGCGTAAAGTCAAGCGTGGTCTGCCGGGCATTGGCTGGCGGATAGTCTGAGCCTATCTCGCTTCGGGCCAGACCAAGGGTAGAGATAAAGCGTCACACATTGGGCACGGTTGGGCGGTCCCAAATATTTACAGGTTATTAAAAGTCTCAACAAAAGTGGTGTCCGTAACGTCACCCGCCCCCCCATGGAGGAGTCAGAGGTAAAAAGTCAGGGACCACCTGACTCCGAGTGTCGTAAGATGCAGCATTATCAAACAATGTCATATTTTATGTGACATCACAACCTGTGACATCACTAAGTATGCAAAAGAGCACGTTAAGGCTAGGGTCAGACGAACGCATTTTTTGCGTCGTCCGTGAAAAAGTGCGGTCGAACGAATGGACGTATTTTTCACGGAATACGCGATAGCGGTCATACGATGCGCATTTTCGTCCGTGATTTTGTACGGATCATCAATAAAACACTTTTTGCGTCTGGACTTTATGTTGGCCGGACATTAGCAGCGTCTGACGTCTCCTAGTCACGCAAACACGCCGCTATGCGGACGCAGCGCACTCTGTACGTCAGTACTAGCGGTTTGACGTTCTCGAAAAAATGCGTTCGTTTGCCACTTGCGTTGCACGGACGAACTTTCGTGCGGCCGTTCGTCGTATGTTCCCCGGCATTGGACGTCATTTGCTGCTAGCACGGCCGTGATTTTGTGCGGCTAAACGCACGTTAAAACTGCGTTCGTCTGACCCTAGCCTTAGGGTTGCCAGATCGGCCATGTTTTCCTGGACACACATAAGTCACCATAGTGCGCTGAAGATGGAGTCGCCGAAGCCTCATGAAAAAGATGGAGAGCGTCGCCGAAGAGCGCGTGCGATGAGTATTCTGAAATTCTGAAGCTGGCATCCACGCCGCTGGGTATAATGCCCCGGTGAGCATGCTGCCGGAGGATTATAACTCCAGGTGCCGGATCGGCCATGTTTTCCTAGACACATTATTACGAATTCATCCAGAGGGAAAGCACAGGAAAGGTGCTGCCCTGCAACATGGAAATCCATCACCTGGCCTTCCTCTGCAGCGTATGAATTCCACAGACTGCAGGGTTGGCTTTTTTATGCGTCGCCCATCAGCATGAATACATTAGAGGTGTCCAGGAAAACATGGCTGACCTGGAGCCCTAACTGTAACGCTGATTTTCTGAGGAGATTTCCCTGGCCGGATGTCTGATATCACCCGATAAACAGACAGAACAAATGGAAATATTCTCCTTTTTATCCATCTGGGCTAACGGTGAAAACGCGCAGATCTGGCAACGATCCCACAAGAGAGAGAGAAGCCGGCCGTCCCCTCCAAAACATGAATTCAGTAAACGCTTCCCGCCGCGACGTCTCGTGCTCATTTCTATGTAAACGTTGCATAACGCTCCGTGCCGTCCCGGCGACCATCACCGACAAAAAGCCGCCGTGTTCTGCCCCATTTCCAAACTTTAAACCCACCAGAAAACTTTATTATTATTTACAGAATTTGACGCAGGGCCTGCTCGGCCCCCAGACCGCCTGGCATATTCACCGCCTGGCATATCATGCAAATGAGTCACGTGACCCTCATTCCTGGTGGATGCGCAGGGCATTATGGGAGGAGAAGCCATGACGCATAAGAAAAATGGCTCCAGATCGGATCCTGTGAGGGTTTCTACCAGAATTAACCCTTTCCATCACCCTCTCTGGAGGAAAGGAGGACATGTCTCCACAGAGCATCCCCTCTAACAGAAGCATCATTAGGGCTGCCAGGTCGACCAGATTTTCCTGGACACACATTGCCATTTCATGCAGGGAAAAGTGCTGCCCTGCAACATGTATAATTCATATGCGGCAGGATGGTAATCAAGACTGGTCTCCTGGGCTTTCTTACCTGCAGTGTATGGATTATACATGATGCAGGGTGGCAATTTTCATGCACTGCCCATCAGCATGAATAACTTATATGTGTCCAGGAAACCATGGCCGACCTGGTAACTCTAAGCATCATGGCGCCCTCGGAAGAGAAGACGCAAGAATAACTTTAAATCACAGGTAGAAACACCCATCACAACTCATACAGAGAGATTGGGGGGGGGGGGGCACGGGGAGGGAAAGGCAGGATATCATAGCCATAGGATGGATAACCTGGCGGGGTCAACCTCGGCTCTCAGTCATGCGAATCAGACATTCCTGACCTGGAGAACGAACACAGACGCTGTCTAGCTATGACTGGCTGCCGTGCGTATCAAACAAATACAGGTTGATTGCTGAGCTTTCTGAAGTTCACCTTAATGAATCCAGTCTGGTAAAAGAAGCCTTTTAGCAACTCCAGCTACATACAAGTGCTGTGTCAACGAGGCGTTAATCCTTCCTATTCGCAGCCTTCAGGATACTGCAGACACCTTATCTTCCTTCCCATTGAGCACAGCAGCGGGTGGAAGTTCCTGCTGTCCTGTGCATGGGGGATTGATATCAGGTTACAGAGCGAAAAGCCAGGAACACCGAGAAGCTGAGCCGTAAAGCACAAAAGATCCATCCGTTTTTCTACTCGCCAGCTAAAATGATAATAACGGTGACGGTTTAGCAAGTCTTTCTACAGATTTATAGAGAATCGGCTAATTTGAGAAGTCGTTCCCATCAAGCTCAGCCACCAAGGCCAACACATACGCCGGATATAGTAACCCTCTCCCTCCAGGGAACCCACGCCACATTGCCGTTTCGGCTCAGATTGCTGTGAGTGGGCAGTTGATCTATACAGTGGGTGAGAGGGACAAAGCCGCGGTTGTCCAGCATAGAGGATCCACTTCCCGAACACAAAGCCCATTGTTAGCACGGCTTCCCGGAGTTTACCAAACACTCACCGTGGAAAGCGTGCGGAATCCGCCGAACAGCGTCACTTTCTTCATAGATTTACCCAGAATGTACACCGAGATAAAATCACGAGGGATCGAACACGCCAAGAAAATCCCGAGACCCGGACAATGTCCAAGCAGGCCAAGTGTCCTCGGTGTCGGCCGCGCACAGGATTTTTAGACATTTTTGGGATTGGTTATCCTCAGTGGATGTGAGGGGTTAGAGGGGAGGTCACGGTGACCTCTAAGCCCCCTATCACTTTGTGTGGCCGCTGGAATCGGCCTGGTTGAGCTCGCTTTCAGACGGATTCGAGTACAGGAACCCACAAGGAACCAGAGCAGCAACAGGGTGAAGCCACCAGTCTCAACCATGATGGGTTGAACCATGCGTGTCTGGGACCCCAGTATCTCCATGCTGTCCTGGTTTCTTAGGCTAGGGTCAGACGAACGCATTTTTTCACGTTGACCGACAAAAAGTGCGTCCATGTGTCCGGACGCACTTTTTCACGGCAGACGCGATAGCGGTCATACGGTGCGCAATTACAGCCGTGATTTTTGACGGAGCTATTAAAAACAAATGGACCTTATGTTGGCCGGACATGTGCAGCGTCCGACGTCTCCTAATCACACACACACGCCGCTAGCGGACGCAGCGCACTCTGTGCGTCAGTACTAGCGGTTCTACGTTCTCAAAAAAAATGCGTTCGTTTGCCGCTTGCGTTGCGCGGCCGAACTTTCGTGCGGCCGTACTTTGTATATTGGCCGTGATAAAGTGCGGCTCAACGCAAGTTCGCACAGTGTTCGTCTGACTAAGGCTAGGGTCAGACTAACGCATTTTTCGCGTTGTCTGTGAAAAAGTGCGTTCGAACGAATGGACGCATTTTTTCACGGGATACGCGATAGCGGTCATACGATGCGCCTTTTCGTCCGTGATTTTGTACGGATCATCAATAAAACACTTTTTGCGTCTGGACGTTATGTTAGCCGGACATTAGCAGCGTCTGACGTCTCCCAATCACGCACACACGCCGCTATGCGGCCGCAGCGCACTCTATACGTCAGTACTAGCGGTATCACGTTCTATAAAAATGCGTTCGTTTGCCACTTGCGTTGCGCGGCCAAACTTTCCTGCAGCCGTACTTCGTGTGTTCCCCGGCATTGGACGTCATTTGCTGCTAGCACGGCCGTGATTTCGTGCGTCTAAACGCACGTTCGCACTGTGTTCGTCTGACCCCAGCCTTATCCAGCAGCTCTCAGCATCTTCCCACGTGGTGGATAATAATCGCTCCACACAGGAGACACACAGGCCAGGTTTTCAGGATCGCCTTGAGGAAATGCAGACTGAATCCTGCAATCGCTGAGCAGCAAATCCTATCCCCTGTGCTGTGCTTCATATATCCTGCAAACCTGTCCTGTTACAGGGGACCCGAGGACCAGGGATGGAACCACTGCTCTACGGGGGAAAAAAAATCTCATCATCTGCATCTCCGGTGTTAATGGCAGGTAAAAACTGACACGGATTTAGTATTGAACGCATTTTGTGTATTAAATCCCATTCTCTTTAATATTTTTATTAGTGATATTGCAGAAGGTATTAATGGAAAAGTATGTCTTTTTGCTGATGACACAAAGATTTGCAACAGGGTTGACGTTCCTGGAGGGATCAGCCAAATGACAAATGATTTAGGTAAACTAAAAAAATGGTGGGAGCTGTGGTAATTGAGTTTTAATGTGGATAAGTGCAAGATAATGCACCTGGGACGTAAAAACCCAAGGGCTGAATATAGAATATTTGATACATCTGAGGGTTGGGATTTAGGCTAGGGTCAGACGAACGCAGCTTTAACGTGCGTTTAGCCGCACAAAATCACGGCCGTGCTAGCAGCAAATGACGTCCAATGCCGGGGACACACGAAGTACGGCCGCACGAAAGTTCGTCCGCGCAACGCAAGTGGCAAACGAACGCATTTTTTCGAGAACGTCAAACCGCTACTACTGACGTACAGAGTGCGCTGCGGCCGCATAGCGGCGTGTGTGTGTGATTGGGAGACATCAGACGCTGCTATGTCGGCAACATAACGTCCAGACACAAAAGTGTTTTATTGATGATCCGTACAAAATCACGGACGAAAAGGCGCATCGTATGACCGCTACCGCGTATTCCGTGAAAAAATATGTCCGTTCGTTCGACCGCACTTTTCCACGGTCGAGCGAAAAATGCGTTCGTCTGACCCTAGCCTAAGGGGTCATTATTTCAGAGGATCTAAGGGTAAGTAGTCAATGTAATAGAACAGCAGGAAATGCTGGCAGAATGCTTGGAAATGCTGGCAGAATGCTTGGAAATGCTGGCAGAATGCTTGGAAGTGTAGGGAGAGGTATTAGCAGTAGGAAAAGGGAAGTGCTCATGCCACTGTACAGAGCACTGGTGAGACCTCACTTGGAGTACTGTGTGCAGTACTGGAGACCGTATCTCCAGAAGGATATAGATATCTTAGAGAGAGTTCAGAGAAGGGCTACTAAAATGGTGTACGGCTTGAAGGAGAAAAGTTACCAGGAAAGGCTTAATGATCTTAACATGTACAGCTTGGAAAAAAGACGAGACAGAGGAGATATGATAGAAACATTTAAATACGTAAAGGGAATCCACAAGGTAGAGGAAGGGAGTATATTTAAAAGGAACAAAAATAGCAAAACAAGAGGACATAGTCTTAGATTAGAGGGGCAAAGGTTTAAAAGTAACATCAGGAAGCATTATTTTACTGAGAGGGTGGTGGATACATGGAACAGTCTTCCAGTAGAAGTGGTAGAGGCCAAAACAGTAATTGAATTTAAGCAGGCATGGGATAGGCATAAGGCTATCCTAAACAAAAGATAAATCCAGGTAAGTATCCATGTAATTGGGCAGACTAGATGGGCCGAAAGGTTCTTATCTGCCGACATTTTCTATGTTTCTATGTTTCTATGTTTCTAAGACATTAAGGGGTTAATCAGAGGGCAATAACATTTCAGCGACATGGTGGTGCTCTCTCGTTCCGGCACACTTCACTCATTTCAGTTCGCCGACACTGCGGTGAATTCAGCGTTTGCCACAGGGTCCCTGAAGTGGAACAAATGAGATCTGCCGAAGACAGCCGACGATCTGCCAAACTGACCACCGTACGACGCCGAAAAAAAAGCCAATCAGCTTCTAGCGTCAAACTGGTGAAATGTTTTGGCCCTACGAGGCCATTTTCGTTTTTCTGTTTTGAGGAGACCCCACTTGGGGATGATTTTGCTGACACCTGTCGATGTCATTCAACGTATAGTTTTCCATTATTTGTTTCTTATGTGAGTATATGGTCTGGCCCTGCGAGGAGCACTTTGCTGCTCAGTCTGAGACCCTTTTCTCGGAAAATAAAAATCTTAAAAAAAAATAATGAAACTGCGATTTCAAAAATTGTGTCTGAAACAACAAAAATGCATAAAAATAATAAAGAAGGTATAAAAAAAAAAATAGTAAAACGTTCTGTTAAAGAATAAAAACACTGTAAAAAAAAAAAAAAAAAGAGGGAATCAAAAATTTCACAGAAAAAAAAAAAAAAAACACAGAAAAATACCTCAAGTATTTTAGGCTGAAAACAAAAAGAATAAAAAAAATTATGAAAACAGTAACAATTTCTCCATTGAATCCTAAGGGATTCGCCTGATTAAACCTGATGATTGAAAACACCGAACAGCAGGGCATTTCACTGACATTTCTCTGCTGTTCAATGTGAATAGATTAACCATTGCTTCTCTATGGGGGATTTCACTGCCGCCGAACAGGCACCAGATTTCACCTTCAATTCGCCTGTATTTGGCAATTGACAGCGTTCTGCAACAAACTGCCACGAAATTGCGCCATACGGGGAAATTCAGTGGCAGATTCGTCTCTTATTGAATAACCCTCATAGTAAATACCAGACTCCCTGTATACCGTCCTGTGAGACATATACAGGAATAGCAGTTATTATACCAGGTGATATCCCGATATAAAGCTCCTAGAAGACGCGGGGATATCCCGATATAAAGCTCCTATAAGACGCAGTGATATCCCGATATAAAGCTCCTATAAGACGCAGTGATATCCCGATATAAAGCTCCTATAAGACTCGGAGATATCCCGATATAAAGCTCCTAGAAGACGTGGTGATATCCCGATATAAAGCTCCTATAAGACGCGGGGATATCCCGATATAAAGCTCCTATAAGACGCAGGGATATCCCGATATAAAGCTCCTATAAGACGCAGTGATATCCCGATATAAAGCTCCTAGAAGACGCGGGGATATCCCGATATAAAGCTCCTATAAGACGCAGTGATATCCTGATATAAAGCTCCTAGAAGACGCGGGGATATCCCGATATAAAGCTCCTATAAGACGCGGTGATATCCCGATATAAAGCTCCTATAAGACGCAGTGATATCCTGATATAAAGCTCCTAGAAGACGCGGGGATATCCCGATATAAAGCTCCTATAAGACGCGGTGATATCCCGATATAAAACTCCTATAAGACGCGGGGATATCCCGATATAAAGCTCCTATAAGACGCAGTGATATCCTGATATAAAGCTCCTAGAAGACGCGGGGATATCCCGATATAAAGCTCCTATAAGACGCGGTGATATCCCGATATAAAGCTCCTATAAGACGCAGTGATATCCGATATAAAGCTCCTATAAGACGCAGTGATATCCGGTATAAAGCTCCTATAAGACGCGGGGATATCCCGATATAAAGCTCCTATAAGATGCAGTGATATCCCGATATAAAGCTCCTATAAGACGCTGTGATATCCCGATATAAAGCTCCTATAAGACGCGGGGATATCCCGATATAAAGCTCCTAGAAGACGCGGGGATATCCCGATATAAAGCTCCTATAAGACGCGGGGATATCCCGATATAAAGCTCCTAGAAGACGCGGTGATATCCGATATAAAGCTCCTATAAGACGCGGTGATATCCCGATATAAAGCTCCTATAAGACGCGGGGATATCCCGATATAAGCTCCTAGAAGACGCGGGGATATCCCGATATAAAGCTCCTAGAAGACGCGGGGATATCCCGATATAAAGCTCCTATAAGACGCGGGATATCCCGATATAAAGCTCTTATAAGACGCGGTGATATCCCGATATAAAGCTCCTATAAGACGCGGTGATATCCCGATATAAAGCTCCTATGAGACGCGGGATATCCCGATATAAAGCTCCTAGAAGACGCGGTGATATCCCGATATAAAGCTCCTATAAGACGCGGGGATATCCGATATAAAGCTCCTATAAGACGCGGTGATATCCCGATATAAAGCTCCTAGAAGACGCGGTGATATCCCGATATAAAGCTCCTATAAGATGCGGTGATATCCCGATATAAAGCTCCTATAAGACGCGGGGATATCCCGATATAAAGCTCCTATAAGACGCGGTGATATCCCGATATAAAGCTCCTAGAAGACGCGGGATATCCCGATATAAAGCTCCTAGAAGACGCGGGGATATCCCGATATAAAAGCTCCTATAAGACGCGGTGATATCCCGATATAAAGCTCCTATAAGACGGGTGATATCCCGATATAGCTCCTATAAGACGCGGTGATATCCGATATAAAGCTCCTAGAAGACGCTGGGATATCCGATATAAAGCTCCTAGAAGACGCGGGGATATCCCGATATAAAAGCTCTTATAAGACGCGGTGATATCCCGATATAAAGCTCCTATAAGACGCGGTGATATCCGATATAAAGCTCCTATTAAGACGCGGGGATATCCCGATATAAAGCTCCTATAAGACGCGGTGATATCCCGATATA
>RXON01000043.1:0-50000 GCA_009667805.1 Leptobrachium leishanense
TACTGCTGTGGGTGCAATAAAGAAAGGGATTGCAAATACTCGCCTCCGAGTCCTTATTAAAATCCAAACTTTCCTTCAATATAATAGGAAAATTTGGTAATTTGTGTGGTGTCTACAGTATCTTCCGTCAGTACGTCCGTCCGTTGTGCGTGCGTGCATGCACGCAGAGTACGCTCTGACTGCGTTCCTCTGACATTAGCCTAATAGACTCCTTTATTTTTTGTTTTCGATTTATTTGTATTTTATCATTGGACCCTGACGTGTCAGTAAAATAGTTTTTTGAACATTGAAACGTTCCCCTAATAAAGTGTAAATCTTCAATCTTTGTGGATTGAATGCAGGATTGATATTGGGGCAGAGGATGTTACAAAGACTGGGGGGAAAAAAAGACGCGCGTCAATAGAGTTCAGCCTTTCACATCATCTGCTGCTGTTGATCCAAAAGAAGGCAAAAAACCCAGTCTGAAATGCGCGCTGAATGCTTTAACATTGTCTTGTAACGGTTTGGTAAGGATATTTTGCTAATTGCCATCTATTTAAGGGGGGCTCCAATTTACCATGATGTATGTATTCCAGGTATCCATTTAGTCCAGATCAAGATATACCGGAGACAGATTGGGAGGCATATGTAAAAGAAACAGCCAATGCTATTGTCAGTCAACAGACGCCACAAAGGTAACTGCTATGAAACGTTCTTAAGGGACCCTCGAGGCAGCCTTGCAATTTTCAGTACTCGGAGGCTGCTGATTGACTGCATGAAGATGATAAAGGAAGAGGGGTGAATACTCTTACTTTCTTTCCACACACATTTTACTTATCGTTGCCTATATTGTCCCGTAGATACTCGAGTATAGCGCGACCTGAATATAACACGTTGGATAGAGATTTATTATGGAACTAAGGGAATACTCAAGACTTGACTAGAACGCAAGGAACAAAATTCTAAAAGTACACTGTACCGGTAAACAATTAAAATCCTTCCAGGTTCTCTTAACATAGTTGGGCCAGGGTGCTCTGCTCTAGAATGATAATGGTTGTTACCAAGTATGAAGGCGCCGGCCACCCATCTTTGCTTGCGAAAAGATGGTCGGCGGAGCAAAGTGACCCATGCAGTGAGTCATTCACCGATGGTTAGCATGCCAGGAGGTGTCGTTTTCTCACCTGGCTTCAGCAGGCAGGCTCAGCCACCGTGTCGTCTGCTGATAGCCAGCCGCATTCAGAATGTGAGAATCGCGCAGCCCGTCTGCAGTGACATCAGGACCGGTCAACAACGGAGCGGGGCTGGCTATTGGCGGACGACGCAGTGGATAAGCCTGCCTGCCAGAGGTCAGAAAGCAACACCTCCTGGCGTGCTGCGTGGAAAGAGGGTGCATGCTTAGTTTTAAGCCAATCTTGAATGATTGGCTTAAACGGAGTGTGCTCTCTAGCTGTGTTGGATCCCACCTCTCCTGAATCCAGGAGTTCCTGAAGTGTTTGCGGGTGTCAGAGCCACTTCTTCAGGGAGACTACCACAACTTCCGGCAAATCTAGCGGTATACTCGAGTATCTACAGGAAATGTTAAGCAATATAGAAGAGGACATGCTTTAGAGCAGTTGTTTTAAACCAGCTAGCAATGTTTCCTTTAAAATTGCATTTTAGGCCCACTGTTGCTAGATCGAGGTTAATCATGTTATGTTTCGGAGGAAATGTACATTCAAAGGAATGGGGGTAACTTAACTTATTGGCAGAAATCCTCCCCGGTGGTCGCCAGTGCTAATCTGCCCCTTGGTGCTCGTCATCTATATAGTTTTTGTGTGTAAAAGTTTACTTTGTTTACTTGCTCACTGGTTTGTAGTTGATCACTTCTGTAACGATTTTGATGCCTAAACGGATTCTTGAAGCTTTTGCAACGAAGAGGTAGTTTTGTGCTATGGAGCCCTTTGACACACCAATCCTACAACGGAGTGTTATTTATCCAGATGTAAGCGATGATTCTTCGGCCAGTAGAGTTTCCAACCTGCAAATAGACTGGAAGTAAGATGTGTTTATAAAAATGGCAATGGAAATAAATCTGATTTGTGTAAGCGGTCTTACTACAGTAGAAATGAAAAAATGGTAAGCGCCCACACTATACCCTCCGAATGCCCAGCAAACCAGATGATCAGTGGTTTCCCCCAAACCAAGAATACAGAAATCACAAAAATACGTATCTGATCTGCGTGAAATAAACGCTAGGGAACTCGGACGGTTTCTCAAATGACATTACCAACCATGGTACATGATGGAATAGAAGCACAAAAAAAGATAGAATTCTAAGTGCAGTAAAACAACAAAATGTGAATGGTGTATGTTATCTTATGAATTGTCACAAACAGAGAGCCCAATCACTGGCTCTGAGTGGATCGTTGCCTTTGGGTTGTTTATCTTCAATAACTTCTCAGGTAACCCACTCCTTGGTGCTGATAACTCATTACGTCCATAGGATATGGGAAAGAAGAAACACACAAGATTGTGCCTATCTGACGCACAATAGCATATTATATATCTGCCATAAGTGGAAACTCACATTTGGTGGAGCTATTCCCAGCTCAAGACGGCAGGCGTAGGTCAAACCCAATAAAGACCAAAACATGCAGAAACGGTTCTTAAAATTTAATAAATGGTTAAAACAAATTAAAAGTATTATAGAAGGCCAGAACGCGTTTCGCCGTCGGCACACGGCTTCATCAGCTGGTCTATACAATACAGAACTGATATGCATGTTTATATACCCAAAAAATTAGGAGTAAACGTCTTTTCCTGTGTGTAATTGGTGGTCAGCGTGCGTTTCTAGCCTCTTTCCGGGATTTTCGCGCGTTGCTGACCATCGGCACCATCTTACGCAGGCGCATCAGGAACTTCCGCGTTCCACCATGCGTTCCATGATCCTGTATCTAGGCGTACTATGAGTGCCATTATGGATGCAAGACAACTTCCGATGTCACAATATCCACAAATACATCTGCGGTCCAAATCAATATAAAATGCGGAAAATATTAAAACAATATAAAATCCATTATTAAAGAAAAAAATTATAATGGGAGTGACCCTTTGGAGGAAGCAGGCCGTCTTCTCAAAAAAACAACAATGATGGATATGGGGAGATTCATATAGCGGTGCGGTGTACAAAAGGTCAATCATGCGATTGTAGCATATATCGCACTACAATACTGAAGTGACAGTATATGCATTATCGCAAATGGAATTACCGTATAGGTTCCTATTTATATAGTATGATGGTGTAAACCATCAAGTGCATATGTATATTATCAATTGATGGAGACCAGATATCTCCTAAAACAATTTATATGTCATATGTTGAGGAATCTATGTTAAAGAATTATAATCAATACTGTCAACAGGATTATGATATATTACATGATCTACTACAAACAGTGCCAAATGTGCATGGGGATATATAGTGTAATGGTATTAACCATCTAGATGCATGTGTATATTTTATATAATGATGGAGGCCAGATACCTCCTTGGTCAATTCTATGATGTATAGTAAAGAATCTATACTGAAAATCTGTAGTTGATAGTGACCACTATAGATACAATTGTACCATAACCCATGATCTTATATGGTCAGTGTCCTTGGGACTGGGATTTTATGGTGTATAACACTCCATAAAAGGAGTATGCACCTGGTACTACTCCAATAAATACATAACTCACAATGCCTTAGGCATTAGGTTCTATAACACATAATTTACATAGAACGTATTTGGCTCCCATCACATCTAATCCACAATATATTCACCTTGAAGGTATAAAACACCATATTATAACATAGGTGTTTATTACTCCTTTATGAAGTGTTATACACCATAAAATCCCAGTCCCAAGCACCAAGGGCACTGACCATATAAGAGCATGGGTTATGGTACAATTGTATCTATAGTGGTCACTATCAACTACAGATTTTCAGTATAGATTCTTTACTATACATCATATAGAATTGACCAAGGAGGTACATCATTTGAGAAACCGTCCGAGTTCCCTAGCGTTTATTTCATGCAGATCAGATACGTATTTTTGTGGTCTTACTACAGTGCCCAAAATAATCATGCAAAAGGTGACGAACACCAGCAATTCTGAGCTGGTATTCTTTGTAGAATAATGGCTCCAGCAGAGCATGTGCTACGTTGGAATAGCTAGTTCTCTATTCCCACTAGCCACACATTAACAGCTCTTGTGCAATGAGTTATTTTACAGTAAGCGGCTGCAATATTAGAGCAGAAGCAAAGTGTGAGGTTTGGTTGAAAAAGCAGATCAAACTGTTACATCTACACACACTAATGAAAGTTCATTGAGGTTGCTAAAGGGAAACTCTATTAGAAATAGTATGTCTAGAAATAAAATTTCCCTTTTAAAAAAGGAGAATTGGGCAGATGCCTCTGAGAGCCCAATTAACTAAAAAATCCAGGGGACTCGCAACCAGGATCTATCAAACTCTCCCCTAATCTTCAGGCCTTCAAGTCCTGGTCCATATTGACAACCATGGCAATTGAATATATAAAAACACTGACTCTGTTTTTATGAATAATTCTGTTGGAGTGTAAAAAGTATTAAATACTATTTCTGTGGTGGCTAATCTGAGACAGTGCTCCAGAAAGCTCCCAGTAATTTTTTCCCTCCGTTTTTTGACTCCAAGGTTTTTCTAGATTCTACGCACTTACCTGCAATCAGGCAATTGATCCCTCTGCTTCAGCATTCTTTGCTACGATCATCCTTGCTGCTTGCACGCTAAACCTAGCACCGACCTACCATTTGTTTTCATCAATTACCTATAATGTCTACATATTTGCTGAAACGAGTGTTTAGATTCATACAGAATAAAGAGGTGTCGCGCCCATGCCCACCAGGGCAGTGTGTACATTCAGCATATCTTGTCATATTTCTTGAATAGCTAACATTTTGGTTTATCTTTTTTTTTTTTGGTACTTGAAATCAACATTTAGCAACAATTTCTTGTAAGCATTGGATCAAGAACCATTGTTTGACATGTTCCTTTTTAATTATGTTGTACAGGTTGCTGGAAGTTCGTGCAAGACTTTATGAACTTCTGACTCATTGTATCCCACCAGAGATCATAATGAAGGTACAATACAATCTAGCTCTCTGCAATGCATGTTGTGGCTTTTATTCATTCATTGGGTCTAATCTGCTTTCAGCGGGCTATAAATGAGTTGGAGATAATGCCACACAAACTGTAATTCTGAAAATCCGCACATACACATAATATTGATGTAATTGACCTAATTGGTTCAGTGATGCATGCACCAAACTGACTTTCTCCAGCGACTTAAAAATGTGTTAATCTGAACATTGCAGTCACCATATGTACTGAACAGGATAGACTGCAACTAGGTTGGCCCTTTTGGATGTCCAGTCTACATTGATCAGCACTCTGGTGCTGGATTCATATAGCGCAGCACCCCGGACATTGAGATTTTGCCTCCGGGCAAGTACTCTGGTTATCACATTTAGTCACTCGGACAGGCAGAGCCCTGGATCTATTGCAGACTACTTTTTATTTTGTTTTCTGTCGGGCTGAGGACCCATGTGTGTCCATGGCATTGTTTTTGTAGGATGTCTGGCAGTATGTATGGGGGGGGAGGTATTATTTAAATGCTATTTTGGCATTGGGACATGTAGATTTGGTACCAATTTAGTCTTTCGGACAAGTAGATTTTTATAACCTTGCAACACCCCTGAGCACTGCACTTGTACTGATTTTAAAAGGCTGTCTGTAAATGTAGCCTGCAGTCAAGCTCATGTTTGTTTTAATATCCTGTTGTGGCCATTATTATTGGTATATATTGACTTTATGTTGATACATTTTTATCTTCTTCACTTCCAAGATAGTCTTACTCTGACGCTATGCAAGTGCGTTGCATTCATTGCAATCAATGCATTTGCATATGGACTCCAGATTGTGCCCCCAATATTCTAGCACACCGGACATTACAAAAACTGTTGTGCTAGAACGGATTGAATACCAAAAACCTGTGTCTTTTGTCTACCAGAGACGCTGCGTCCCCGCTGTAGGTAGATGGGGCCATCTGCCTGTCAAATAGTACATACAGTATGGAAGCATGCTGAAGGGATTCTGCAGCACATTTATATTGTATAGCTATGTTGGTTTTCCATAAAACCAAATTTTACTGACGGTAGTTTTGTGGAGAAGCACCTGTTAGTGCAGGGGTTAATAAGACCTATGTTTGCTAAAGGAAATGTAAGCCTGTATTTTGAGGTCTACAAGCATCTCGCAAATCTCTCAAGCTGATCTTTAAAGTGGAGTCTTAAAAGCATTTAGCTTCTACGTTTACAGTAGAAATGCAAATAATAAACAAGATGAAAGAAATCAGAAAGTGTTTTTAATGTTCATGTCGCGTTTTTAAACCTAAGGAACGTTTTTAGTGAAAGAACCCAGAATTCAGTAAGTGGATGATACGAAGGTCAGGGCTTTTTATATCATTTGCCGATTTAGTGTCGTAAGTGCTAGCATAATCAACATTTCTGGTCGGGCTTTTCCACTTAAATGACAGTAATGACCACTGCTTGTGTTTTTGCACTGTTTTCAGACCTTGTTGTCAGAGCTGCTCAATAACTGTGATGGACAGATGAAGTGTGAGGTTGCACAGATGGCTGCCTACTATGAACATAGACTGCAACTTGGAAGCAAAGCCATATATCATCTGGAAGCTTTCGTAGCCAAATTTATGGCCATATATAAACGGTTCATGGAGGATGGACTTGAAGCTATGATGTTCTAATCCACTGCTATATTTTTCTTACTGCATTTGGAATTTCCCCAATCCCCTTCCCCATGCCATACAAATGGCAATGATTTACGTAAGACTGATAGTCTAGCAGCTGCTACGATCTGCCAGATGGACAATCGTCTTCAGTCTTCTCGACCATTACTTCAAAATAGAAACTTTACTGCAGTTCTTCTTAATAACTGACCAGTCCTCACAATTTCAGGAGTAATTCAACCAGTTTTTCCGGGGATGTTCTGTGGCTGTTTGCTGTAAAATGTTTGTTCTGAGCTAACACTTCAGATTTTCCGTTCAGGAAGACCTCCTCTTTTCATCTGCCAGTCCGCTTTCTATGAAAATGAGCAGCTGCCAGTTATATGGAAAGATTGAATAAACATTTGCATAGAAATGTGTGTATTGTACTCTGTGACACTCGCGCTGATGAACATCATCCTCTGTGTGTCTTTTAGTGTGCAGTAAATAGAACCTAAACATCCCACTTGGGCTTTTATTTGTGGGAAAACTGAGCAAACTCAATCTTGTGCCCCCCCCCCCCCAAAACCCACAATTTTGACCATTGTGACAAAGAGGGTTAAATGTCAGTCAATGTTGAGTTTGCCGTAATTGTCAGGTCTGAGTCAAACAATATTTGAGGAAAGGAAAACAAATTTGCTTTTTTTTCAAGGTAGAAACTGGATTTCGACCACAGATATTTGGAAGTAGTTGGCTGCAGGCACGTTTTTATAGCCAAAGACACTGAAGTTAGCACTAGACATGTGCATTCGTTTTAGTACTAAAACGATTTAGTCAGAATTTTGGGATAATTTAGTTTTAGTATGACTCAAGAGAAACGAAACTGCTCAGTACAAAAAACGAAAGAAACTAAAATAAAATGCACTACATTTTAGTGTCAGTCCTTTTTGTGATATTACATTGATGAGTGAAGGAGACCAGCAATGAAGAGCGCAACATCCGAAGTTCTGCACCCTCCACATGCCAATGCAGTAGGATGTTCTATACAGAGAGGGGCATTAATTAATACAGGAGTATGTTCTATATATTATACAGAGAGGGGTATTAATGCAGGAGGATGTTATATACATTATACAGAGAAAGGTATAAATTGAGGAGGATGTTCTATACAGAGAGGGACATTAAGGCTGCGGTCAGACCAGCGCACTTTTAACGTGCGTTCTGGCGCACATAATTACGGCCGCACTAGCAGCAGATGACGGGCAATGACGGCCAATATACGAAGTACGGTCGCACGAAAGTCCGGCCGCGCAACGCAAGTGGAAAACGAACGCATTTTTTCGAGAACGCCGAACCGCTAGTACGGACGTACAGAGTGCGCAGCTGCGGCATAGCGGCATGTGTGCGTGATTAGGAGACGTCAGACACTGCTAATGTCCAGCCTACATAACGTCCAGACGCAAAAAGAGTTTTATTGACGATCTGAAAAAATCACGCACGAAAAATGCGCATCGTATGACCGTTTTCGCGCACTCCGTGAAAAAATACGTCAATTCGTTCGGACGCACTTTTTTACGTTCGCGTGTAAAAATGCTTTCGTTTGACCCTAGCCTGATTAATTCAGGAGGATGTTCTATATATTATACGGAGAGGGGTATTAACCCTTTCGCTGCTGAGACGTTTCACGCCTCTGTGCTGAGGTCATTTTTACCTGTTTTGCTCATCATGTTTAAACGTGTTTTGAAGGCTTATTTTAGTATATGACCCAGACATATTATATATCGTTCTTTCCGTCAGACTCGGCAGATTCATAATATGTCATTATTATATGTATACGTCATGTCCTGTCTGTATATTATAACAAAAAAATGCAATAAAATATGAATTTTCAATAATTTACAACATCTAAAGTGTTTTTTCTTTCACATTTTAACATGCGAGCAATTGCGGTTATATTTTGTATGGGGTGCGCTTGTTAAAAAAATTAGAAATGGGGTCTCGTTACATTTTTTTTGGGGAAAATTACACGATTTTTAATAAACGCACCGCATACAAAAATCGTTAGTGCAGCATATTTGTTCACATTGTAATTGAAATGGGAACAATATTGCTGCATTAACAAACCAAAAGAAAAAAAAAAATTTTTTTTTTTTTGTTAGAATTTTTTTTAACCCTTTCGCTGCTGAGGCTTTTCCCGCCCCTGTGCTGAGGTCATTTTTTACCTGTTTTGCGCATCATGTTTAAACGTGTTTTGAAGGCTTATTTTAGTATATGACATCGACATATTATATATCGTTCTTTCCGTCAGACTCGGTAGATTCATAATATGTCATTATTATATGTATACGTTATGTCATGTTTGTATATTATAACAAAAAATGCAATAAAATATGTATTTTCAATAATTTACAGCGTGTAAAGTGTTTTTTTCCACATTTTAACATGCGAGCAATTGCGGTTATATTTTGTATGGGGTGCGCTTGTTAAAAAAATTAGAGATGGGGTCTCGTTACATTTTTTTTGGGGAAAATGACACCATTTTTAACAAACGCACCGCATACAAAAATCGTTAATGCAGCATCATTGTTCACATTATAATTGAAATGGGAACAATATTGCTGCATTAACAAAACAAAAAAAAAAAAAAAAAGTTTATTTTTTTTTATTATTTTTTTTTTTTTAATTTTTTTTATTTTTCTTTTTTTTTTTTTTTTACAATTTTTTTACTTTCATGTTTGGTATCGTTGGAACGGCCATGCTCTGGCCGATCCAACGATATCAAAATTTAACCCCTAACTGCCACGGATCGGGAGATAGGGAGTTCATTGGAACTCCCTATCTCCACACTTCGTGGCAGTTAGGGGTTAATGCTAGGACTGGCGTCATCGTGCTGCGCACGATGACGCCAGTCCTCTGGGGGAGTTCCCGGAAGCTTGGCCGACATCCAAGATGTCGGCCAGCTCCCGGGAAGGATCGCAAATCGGCGCTTTTCAGCGCCGATTTGCGATCCAGCTCCCCAGGGGTTAATGCCAGGCATCATTTGGAAGGGCAGGCTGTGCCCTTCCAAATGATGCCTGGGTTAAGCCCCTGTGAGCCGCCGATCGGGAGGAGAGAGGTCCGAAGGACTCTCCCCCCCTCCCTTTCAGGCGCCTCCTCCGCACATGCGGGGGGGGCGCCTGAATTATGTGTCATCGCGGGGGCGCGATGACACATAATAATGGCGGCCACTGCTCCGGATGCCGGGCTGACATCCAGGATGTCAGCCCGCACCGGAGGGGCCAGCGATCGGCCGGAACCCGGCCGAACGCTGACCCCAATGCGAGGACGCGCTCAGCGCGTCCTCCGCATACCAGCGGGAATGCTGAGGACGCGCTGAGCGCGTCCTTAGCATTCAAGTGGTTAAAATATTTTTTTATTTTTATTTTTAATTTTTATTTTTTTAAAAAAACTTTTTCACAGTGGTGTTTGATATCGTTGGAACGGCCATGCTCTGGCCGATCCAACAGTACCAAACATTAACCCCTAGCTGCCACGGATCGGGAGATAGGGGGTTCCAATGAACCCCCTATCTCCACCATTGGTGGCAGCTAGGGGTTAACTCCAGGACTGGCGTCATCGTGCATAGCACGATGACGCCAGTCCTCAGGAGGAGTTCCCGGAGGCTTGGCCGACA
The DNA here is from genome assembly GCA_009667805.1 of Leptobrachium leishanense. Lineage (NCBI taxonomy): Eukaryota > Metazoa > Chordata > Amphibia > Anura > Megophryidae > Leptobrachium > Leptobrachium leishanense. The sequence continues at coordinate 10,435 of RXON01000043.1, forward strand.
TCCAAGATGTCGGCCAGGTCCGGGAAAGGATCACGAACCGGCGCTTTTCAGCGCCGATTCGTGATCCGGCTCCCCAGGGGTTAATGACAGCCACCGTTTGGAAGGGCAGGCTGTGCCCTTCCAAGCGGTGCCTGTATTAACTCCCTACTCCCCGGCGATCGGGAGGGAGAGAGGTCCGAAGGACCTCCCCCCTCCCTTTCAGGCGCCTCCTCCGCACATGCGGGGGGGGCGCCTGCATTAGATGTCATCGCGTCGCCGCAATGACATCTAATGTCCCCGCCGGGGTCCCGGATTGACGGGCTGACATCCAAGATGTCAGCCTGCACCGGGGGGGCACAGCAATCCGCCGGAATCCGGCGGATTGCTGCCTCCTGTCCTCGGACGCGCTCAGCGCGTCCGTAGCACAGGAGAACCACTTGGCTGGATGCGCAGAGCGCGTCCATAGCAGCCAAGTGGTTAATTAATGCAGGTGGATGTTGTATACATTATACAGAGAGGGGTATTAATTAATGCAGGAGGATGTTCTAAACATTATACAGAGAGGATCCTTTTTTTTCAGCCCTTTAAATCTGTGAGCGCGGAGATCGGCTGCTTGTTACATTATCTCTCAGTACAATGTATCAGGCTCAGCTGTTACAGTAACTGACTAACAGCGCTCAGAGTTTCAGTAAAACAAGGAAATAATATTGTTCTAACCTCTTACATAAAAATATTATTTACTAGTTTTACTGAAACTCTGAGCGCTGTGATGAGCAGCAGACAGTTACTGTAACAGCTTTGCCTGACACGGGGCAGTATTACAATGTTGGTGCTAACTTAACCAGAGCTGTTGTAAACTGAAAACCTCCATAGGCTATAATGGCTCTGGGAAGTTTACAACAGCTCTGGTTGAGGCTAGGGTCAGAGTGGGGCAGTCGGAACGCGCGTGCAGACGCTCTAAATCACGGCGGCAGTAGCAGCACATAACGGCCAATGACGGCCAATATACGCAGTACGTGCGTACAAAAGTGCGCCGACACCACGCAACCAGCAAATGAACGCATTTTTATCAGAACGTGAAACCGCTGCTACTGACGTACAGAGTGCGCTGCGGCCGCATAGCGGCGTGTTTGCGTGATTAGGAGACGTCAGACGCTGCTAGTGTGCGGCCAACATAACGTTCAAACAGACGGATTTCCCTAGACTTCTTTTTACCCCACCGTCATGAAATACGTCCAGAATTGCGCATCGTCTGACCACTTAAGCGTATTCCGTGAAAAAATGCGTGCGCAAGCATCGACGTACATTTTGACGGTGGCTGCAGAAAATGCGCTCATCTGTCCCTAGCCTAAGTTAGCACCAGCTATGTAATATGGCCCACATTGTGCTGAGAGTGAGAGATACTGTAACAAGCAGCGATCTCAGCCCTCTGAGGAGCCACTACAATAGTAATTGTATCCATTGGTTTTCGGATGAATGAAATTAGTTTTCAAACTAAATAACTGAAAACGAATTTCTTTAGCAACTAAATAAATTGCATTTTAGGACTAATCCATTAGTTCAAAACGAAATTTTGTGCTGTGCACATGTCTAGTTAGCACTCGATGATCCCATCTTCTGGATGAGACAATCCCCAATACTCAGAGGGTGGAATCTGCCCTACCAGACACCCCCTGGAAAGGGAAGAGGGCACGCAAGTCAGTGATTTTTACATTTGTAAGATAGAATTTTGTTTTTCCTATTTATATTAGCTGTACAGTATCTCTTACATGTGTATTTTTTTTTTAACCATTTCAGTAAGGGTAGATATGTCCGCTGCATCCGTTACAATAGTGATACGAATAAAACAAGATACTTCTGCTGTGTTCACCTATCTTAAAGGGACATGCATGCTTTGCTAGTGTGCTTTTTAAAAACCTGCTATGCCTTTTTAGTCAGTAAATATATATTTTTTTGTTTACCTGCTTTTCTTTCTTGGTGTTTTCAACACCCACCTCAGAATGGACTTTATGCTAACCAGTCAGTGTGCATACTTTGGTATGCATTAAAAAAAAAAAAAAAAAAAAACGCACTCAGCATGTGCAACTGAGTTGCTCTACCTGCACTGTGCGCTGATGGGGGTGAAATTTCCCCTCCCAGCTACTGCAGAGACAGGGAAGGAAAGAACCCCATACACACAGGGAGAGAGCAGAGAAAGGGACAAAGAAACGGCAAAGAGATAAACCAGAGGGCCACCAAGAAAAGGTGCTGTGAAAGAGAGCGCACACAAGAGTGTGTGTGTGTGTGTGTATAAAGAGTGCATGTGTGTCAGCGGGCGAGTTTTGCTTTCACAGTTTAGAGATGCTAATATTCAGTTTCTCGGTTTCCCCAGTGAGGTCCTGCGCTGCACAGCTTGTGTTAGTTAACGCAGTCAAAGGTATTTATAAAGCGGTAGCAAGTTCCGTAGAGCTGTACAATGGGAGAGGCAGAATAACAAATGTCCATGCAAGTTAAACTCACAGAACAGTAGGAGAGGACCCTGCCCAAGAGCTTACAATCTAAGGCTAGGGTCCGATGAGCGCATTTTGTACGGACTGTGCGTCCGTGCAGTACGGACGGACTTACTGACTGACAACAAGGTAGTGGCCACACAGTCCGTTTTTTCACTGACATATTTTATGACTGATGTAGCAGGGAAATAAATAAAAATGAAAAAACATTCTGTCCATCAAAAATGCTGGACGTATAAATGCAGTCCGTCTGACCATGCTCCATCACTTACACACAAAGCTATGCGGACGTTGTGGACGTGGCGCACTCTGCACGTCCGTTCTAGCAGTATTACGTTCTTGCCTAACCTGCGTCTGTTTGCAGCGTCCGTCAGCCCCCGCACCTCTGTGCGGACGTACTTTGTGTGTGGGGCTCCATTTAACACAATTGTATACTATCACGGACGTACTTATGTGCGGCAACACGGACGTTAACACTGCGTTCGTCTGACCCCAGCCTTAGAGGAGAGGGGTGTCACACTAGGTGAGGATAATGGCTGAGTATATGAAGTAGTGGGGTGCATGGGGGCTGTGGGCAAGAAATGTAGTTCATGGGTGGAATGGTGGGCGGGGATTATTCAGGAAGTATGACCTGAAGAAACACCCCTAGCTGATGGGCGTCGCCAGAGATGAAATGAGCGTTTAACCACTTGGCTGCTAAGGACGCGCTCAGCGCGTCTTGCCAAGCACCTCCTGTGCTATGGACGCGCTCAGCGCGTCCTAGCACAGGAGGCAGCAATCAGCTGGGATTCCGGCTGATTGCTGGCCCCCTGGTGCGGGCTGACATCCTGCATGTCGACCGGGGAGGGGGGATGTCATTGTGCGATGACATCTATTTCAGGTGCCCCCCCGCGAGTGCGGAGGAGGCGCCAGGGTCCAGCAGCTGAAGGCAGGCACGGTTTGGAAGGGCACAGCCTGCCCTTCCAAACCTTGCCTGCCTTTTAACCCCTTGGGTGCCGGATCACGATTCGACGCCGAATCGTGATCCTCTCCCAGAGCTGGCCGACATCTTGGATGTCTGCCAAGCTTCCGGGAACTCCCCCTGAAGACTGGCGTCATCGTGCATAGCGCGATGACGTCAGTCCGGGAGTTAACCCCTAGTTGCCACCAATGGTGGAGATGGGGGGTTCATTGGAACCCCCCATCTCCCGATCCGTGGCAGCTAGGCGTTAATGTCAGAGCATGGCCTTTCCGATACCAAACATGACCATGTAAAAGTTGAAGAAAAAAAATGTAAATTTTGTTTTTGTTTTTGTTAATGCAGCCATATTGTTCCCATTTCAATTATGTGAACAATGATGCTGCAAACTATTTTTGTATGCGGGGCGTTTTGTTTAAAAATAACATTTTCCCCAAACAAAAATGTAACAAGTCCCCATTTCTATTATTTTATTTTATTTTTTTTTATTTTTTTTAACAAGCGCACCCCATAGAAAATATAACTGCAAACGATCGCTTGTTAAAATGTGAAAAAAAACACTTTACACATTTTGTAAATTCAAATTTTATTGCATTTTATGTATTCATCATGTCCTGTCTGTATAGTATAATAATGATATATTATGAGTCTGCCGGAAAGAACGATGTATAATATGTCTGGGTCATATATTAAAATAAGGTTTCAAAACGCAGTTAAACATGATGAGCGAAACCGGTAAAAATGACCTCAGCACAGAGGCACAAAAGGGTTAAAGCAAGAAAATCTTTTTTTTTTTTTTTTTTTTTACACCTTTTTAAACCTTTTATTCTTGTTTGAAACCTTTTTATACCTAATAATAAACAATGTAAATGTTAAAAGGAATATACATGCCTAGATATTTTCTTACGTTTTGTATTTACGTCCAAAGAAAACAAAGTTAAATAGGCCTAATGCCGCATTAATCTGTCACATGCCTAATTGGTAAGAATTGATGTATCTGTTCTTTTGTAATTTGCAGACATCAGCAATTGCGTTTAGAGACCATGAAATATTTAAGTACGTATTTGGTATTCAAAACATCTGCTTGGATTTAATCAAAGTTCTCTGCCAGCATGAACACCCAAAAAAAAAGCATGACAAGTCCCAAAGTGATGCGTTGACAGTTGTTAAACTGGATGACGACTTTTAAGTGCGGTTCTAAAATTTGTATGCATTTTTTTTTCTTCTTCATACATATGGATTTATTTTCTGTCGAAGGAGCTCGTCATGTTTTGGGCATGACAGGTGCAGTTTAACAATAGCAATGCTGTGTTCCCTCCCTAAGCAGGTTTGGCATGTGAGCAGAGGTAACATCACCAGGTTTTGAGTCCTGGATGCTTTGCCCCACCCCACCCTGCCCCTTCAATGTTTCTTATGCTGGTTAGAGCAACACTTTCAAGTTAGCCCTTGTGTGAGTTCCTGAAGTGTCAATAGTACCAACGAAAAAGACTTGCCCTAACGTAAAACTGTAAAATGGACCCCATGGAAGATGTGAGGCTCTTGTTTTATGCAGGAGTCTTTGCTAGAAGAGCGAGCTCTAACCCCCCCCCCCCAGTGATTTTTGAATAACTCGGGAGGTGTCTGAGCAAGAAATAGGTGGTCAGGCTGGACACCACCACAATAGGAGATTGAACTGGTTGTAGGGACAAGGGAGGTAAAAACATTTTTCAATCATTTGAGAGTACAGAGATGGTTTTTAAGGTTTAGTCCAGGGTTGTCAAACTCTGCCCCCCCCCCCCCCAATTTTCTGAACTAGAACTCCCAAGATTTCCCGTCCATCTATTGCGTTGAAAGAATTATGGAAGTAGTTGGCATCAAGCTCTGGAGGGGCAGGAGTTTGACAGCCCTTATGAACCCTCCCCCTTGTGCCATTTCTGTTGCACCCACATTTTGTCAGTGCCTGTTTATACGCCTCATTCTGCCAAGCATAGTCCTGTGGCACATCTGAGGACCAAACATGAATATTTACCCTTTCAGCATGCTACCTACATGGCAGGTTTGTCAGGACACAGAGTACACAGAAGCACTTTGTTCTTATCGATTCATTGTTTTTTTTATGTAATATCTTTGCGAGAGTTTGGAAAATTCATTAGAATTCCATCTTTAAAAGTTGACGGGAAGAGGGTGTAAACTATGCATGGCGCTGGAGTGTGCTATGAAAGGGTTATGGTTTTATTTCGCTTCATTTAACAGATACACGGTTAAAGTAGTACAATCTGTGCCTCCATGAACAGGGTTCCTCTCTAATGCTCTTACAACTCCAGGGATATTTTCCTCTTAACGTTTTCTGGAGTCCATTTGTGTCGAAACAAGATTAAAGCTGCAGCAATCCACCAGCCTGACTGCGTTCAATCTTAACAGCAAATAGGTTTATGTTTTATAATAGACCCGTAAATCTTATGGTTGGGATATTGGTTTGAAGTCCCAAGCTCTACTCTCTAAATCTGGATCAATAGTTAAAAAAGCCAACATTGCACACTGGGACAAGAAATAAGCAGGAATTGAGTAACATCACATGTTGATGGATAAACCCGGAGATGCGTTTTAAAGTTATATAGAAAGATGTCAGGCCTGACATGTTTGATTGGCACACGTAATAAACGTGGACAACCACTACCCTGCCCAGCTATGTCCACGCGTGATGGGATGGCTCTGGTACTTAAGCAGGTCATATACAGTTAGGGTCACCCAGTTACGTTCAGCATCATTTCAGAGTAAAAATATTATTGCTGTCTAAATTGGAGAATGAGACATCAAGCCATTAAAATGTAGAGCTATGAATCCATACAAAATGTTACAGATGAAAAATACATCAGCTAAAAATCTGTATGAAAACCATAATATTTAAACTGATGCTATGAAAATTTCATATCACTGGTAATCAACCCTAAACGACTCTGGTCCACTTTTAACTCCCTCCTCTACCCCCCCCCTCTACCCACCCGCAAATCCCACCATCATCTGTCTTTAGCACTCAGGAATCGGCCGATTACTTCCTAAATAAAACTTAGAAGCAACATCCTGACACAAACCATTAATCCACCACCTCCCCTCCCAGTGACACCCTCTGCTGCTTCCTCCCAGCCACTATGGAAGAAGTAAATTCCTTACTGTTCTCACATCTCACTAAGTGCCCGCTTGACCCCCTTTCCCTCACATCTGATAACTCGATTCTCCTCCTCTAGGGATGAGCCAAACGCCCCCGTGTTCGGTTTGACTTCGAACAATTTCAAAAGTTTGAGTTCGAACACGATCCGAGCTCCATGTAAGTCAATGGGACTCGAACGTTCGATTTTTAGAGTGCCCTCCAAGAGGGGATATATGCTAGATATTTGCCATAAAAGGTGTATGGGGGTCCGGGTAGTGCCCTGGGGGACAGGAAACCAGGACAAAAAGTTTAAAAAAAAAATTTTTTAAAGGAAAAGTGAGTTTTCCATGAATTAAAGGTTAAGAATAAAAACCAAAAATTCCTTCAAATATCGTGCCTAGGAGGTCCCCATAACCTGCCCGTGAAGTGGCAGATTTGTAGGATGTATAGAAACATTTTAAAAACAAAAATGACATTTCAAATTACGGTAAATGTTTTTCCTTTTAATCTATTCATAAACAACTGCTTGGGGCGGCAGTCTGTATGAAAAGAGGAGACATTTTAGGACACGCAGAACAAGTTTAGTGATTTTTTTTTTGGCTAAATTATGGTGAAACTTATGCAGGCTTTGGATGAAAGTAACAATAGGTGCTTTAAAATTGGGCCTTTAGTGTCGGCAACAGTGTCGTCACACCGTAACCCCTCTGTGGTATTGTGGAAGAGTGCAGGGTTGGACCCTGCGGTCCAATATTAAAATGATATGAATCTGGTACAGGCGTCACTGCACCCAAATATTTTGCCTTTGGTGGCAGCAAGTGCCTTCACACCGTAACCCCTCTGTGGTATTGTGGAAGAGTGCAGCGGTGGACCCTGCGGTCCAATATTAAAATATGAATCTGGTATATGCGTCAGTGGCAGTGCACCCAAATATTGTGCCTTTGGTGGCAGCAAGTGCCTTCACACTGTAACCCCTCTTAGGTATTGTGGAAGTGTGCAGTGGTGGAGGTTTTGGTAATGCAGAAGAGATCCCCGATCTATTCAGTTACATCAGCAGCTATAACAAAACCGGGTCAGCAATGTTTAGGCACTTGTACTGCGCTACTGTATATGGTGAGAATCGGCGCACAGCAGTAGCAACAGGAAGCAAACAGAACAGGCAGGGAATACAGAGAGAATAGTCAAATGACAGGCAAAGTCGGCAACAGATCGGGTCCTCCGAACAAGTAGGGTCAGTAACAAGTATACAAACTGATTCGGTAAACTAGCGATGCGGGAATAAAAGGCTGAGACACACTGAGCGTGTAGCGACGCACAGCGTAGCGAAGAGAAGCAAACATTTTGCAGGCTTGACTTCACTCCGCCTTGCAGCGTGTCTACACTGCATTACGTTTGCTTCTCACCGCACTGGACAGGAATCCACTAACTAAATGAAAATGTACACACAAAACCGTTTTATTTTCACAAAGCACATGTTATATAGGCAAAAAAGTTTCTACATCAAAAATTTCTGTTAATTTTAATAGGAATAGTATAAAAAGTTAACCCCTGATCATATATATTATAAGGACACGGAGCGCTGTGTATAGAGTAGGGATGCATTGATACCACACACTGACATATATGTATATACATATATACCCACCCACAGACCTCAAACCATATACAGTTGTGTTCAAAATTATTCAACCCCCAATGCTGTAAAGGGTTTTAGGGAATTTAGTGTACATTTGTAATTGTATTCAGAATGAAATCCTACAAGGACTTTTTAAAGAACCATATGCAACTAAAATGACATCAATTGGTTTTGTAATACAGTAGTAAATGTTTCTTTTGTGAATTCTTCATTGACACAATTATTCAACCCCTTAAAGACTACCACTCTGAAGAACAGAGGTTCATTCAATTGTTTTCAATCAGGTATTGAAAACACCTGTGGATGTCACGGAGCAGCAATAAAGCATAATAAGCACCAATTAGGCAGCTTTAAAATGACTGTGATACTCAGCTCCTTCTAGACATTTACTGGTGTGGTTACAAACATGGTGAAGTCAAGAGAATGGTCCAGGAAGACCAGAGAAGAGGTGATTACTCTTCACAGGAAGGGCAATGGCTATAAGAAGATTGCAAAGATGTTAAACATACCAAGAGAGACCATAGGAAGCATCATTCGCAAATTCAAGGCAAAGGGCACTGTTGAAACGCTACCTGGTCGTGGCAGAAAGAAGATGCTGACTTCGACTGCTGTGCGCTACCTGAAGCGTAGAGTGGAGAAAAGTCCCCGTGTGACTGCTGAGGAACTGAGAAAAGATTTGTCAGATGTGGGTACTGAAGTTTCAGCTCAGACAATACGGCGCACACTGCGTAATGAAGGCCTCCATGCCAGAACTCCCAGGCGCACCCCCTTGCTGTCTCCAAAGAATAAGAAGAGTCGACTGCAGTATGCCAAAAGTAATGTGGACAAACCACAGAAGTTTTGGGATAGTGTTCTGTGGACTGATGAAACAAAATTAGAACTGTTTGGGCCCATGGATCAACGCTATGTTTGGAGTAGGAAGAACAAGGCCTATGAAGAAAAGAACACCTTGCCTACTGTGAAGCATGGTGGGGGGGTCAATCATGCTTTGGGGCTGTTTTGCTTCTGCAGGTACAGGGAAGCTTCAGCGTGTGCAAGGTACCATGAATTCTCTTCAGTACCAGGAGATATTGGATGACAATGTGATGCAGTCCGTCACAAACCTGAGGCTTGGGAGACGGACCTTTCAACAGGACAATGATCCCAAGCATACCTCCAAGTCCACTAGAGCATGGTTGCAGATTAAAGGCTGGAACATTTTGGAGTGGCCATCGCAGTCACCTGACTTAAATCCGATTGAGAACCTCTGGTGGGACTTAAAGAAAGCAGTTGCAGTGCGCAAGCCTAAGAATGTGACTGAAATGGAGGCTTTTACCCATGACGAATGGGCGAAGATACCTGTAGATCGCTGCAAGACACTTGTGTCAAGCTATGCTTCACGTTTAAAAGCTGTTAGTACTTAGTACAACATCCTTTTACAGTTATAAGATTGAATGTCACTTGGGGGTTGAATAAAACTGATAATGATGTGAGCACAGAAAAGACATTTATGGTTATTTCATTATAAATGTTATATTTGTCTGACCTACACGTGCCTCTTTGATTTAATTGTAAGCAAGATGACTGAATGATCAAAATCTATGTCAAACTGGCAAAAACACTCAATTTCAGTGGGGGTTGAATAATTTTGAACACAACTGTATACACATACAAACATGGGGGAGTGGTGGCATGTGGACAATCTCAATGAAATGCGCCCCCCCCCCCATTTGGCTGATCCTTCCAGAAGAAATGTTGAACCCGACAGAGCAGAGAATATATATATTATTTTCTGCTCTATCGGGTTCAACATTTCTTCTGGAGGCATCAGCCAAATGGGGGGGCGGCAATTAGTTGCCAAAATGTGTGTGTAATACAAGTCTGGATATATATCTTATCTATATATATCATACCTGCCCTTGCCTTCCCCTATAAATTTGCTAAAAATAAACACTGCCTGAGACCCCGCGCAGCCCACATGCCACCCCCCCCCCCCACCTGGCTGAATGTATCTAATATATATATAATTAAATACATTCAGCCAGGCAGAGAAGGATTATTTTATGTTCCCGGGGACTGTTAAAAATGTCCTCGGATTTTATTATTTTTTAGAAATGAGTGGCCTTACCTTAGCCTGGTGGTCAGTGGGGGCTCCCTGGATCCTGGTTGTGGGGGGGGGGGGTCTGACGTGGCCACAGGTGCAGTGACTCCCTCACTGCCTGTCTCTACCACATGCACCCGGGCGGCTAGCTCGCACAGTCGCAGCTCTCTCATCCGGTGGCCGCATGCTCCTCAAGGGGATCCTTGGGAGGCCCCTGCAGGCTGCCCTCTGCAGTGTCTGATTAGAGGGCCGTGTCTGCCTGATGTTTTAGTAACAAGAATGTTTTACCCCATAGGCTTCAATGTTAAAAATATTCAATATCTAATAAACCATTGCGTAATGCGTATAATATTCTGCAGTAAAGAGTCTCGTTTATTCTATATTTATTTTTTTAAGCATTTTTTAGACTTTTTTTCAATTTTTTTTTTTTTTTCGAACTTTTGGCGAACGTCCCAAAAAAGAACAGCCCATGTTCGATTCGAACAGATCCGAACCGAACGCTCATCCCTGTCCTCCTCCCTCACCCCTGCTCTCACACACATCTTCATCTATCTCTCTCTACCGGCTCCTTCCCATCTGCCTTCAAACACGCACAGGTTACCCCTTTTACTAAAGAGACCATCCCTCGATCCCACCTCTCCATCCAACTACCGTCCTGTATCCCTGCTTCCGTTTATCTCTAAGCTCCTGGAAAAACTAGTGTAGCGCTGCTTTAAAGACGGTGTTCTGCTGCATTTAATTATTATGGCCACCAGAGGGAGACCGAGACCTAATGGATTATGCTGGACAAACAAGGAAAGAACTGAACTACGCCTACCATGATCCTTTGCGTGAGGACAGGAAGGGGGAGGTGTAGAGGAAGAGGAAGGAGATCAGCAGCCTCGTGGAAGGCATGTTCAGAGTGAGTGGAGCAGTGAAATGTGGAGGACGCACGTGAGAACTGTCAAGGATCGTGACCAGGCCAGAGTACAGGCGCTGCCTCACTGGTGCTGGAGATCGGGACAGTGACCGTGCTGAGACCTACCTACGCAACGCTGAGAGGTCTGGATGACAAGTTGGTTCCGGCTGGACCCCGAGTTAGGAGACCGCGCTGATCGATTGGGAGTGCAGGCGGTGGATCGTTGTTCCAGTTGCGGAGATTCGACAAGCAGGGAGCGGATCCAGTGGCACAGAGTCCCAGTACACAGCGGAAAAGATCCTTGATCGGGTGCTGGACAGTTTGCCTATCGGATGGGTGAGAGGCCTCCCAGGCCGCAGTTCCCAAATAAGAAACGCACGTTGCAGTATTGTTTAAATCCACAGGGCCCCAACGTGACTAGTCGAAGATTGTTTTGTTTCGTTCACTCGCCAGTTGAATACAGTACCAGAGACAATACACATTTTTGAGCTATTATTCACGGGACTTTAACCCCCTCCGTTATCTCCGTATTCAATGGCTGGCATAAGCATTTGTTGTACAATCTGCTTTCTTACCGCGGGGCTCAGGCAGGATTTGTTTCTGTACAGGGCACCTAGTTTGGGGTAGAGTTTAGATGAGAGTTTTTCGATGTGGGGGCCAAAAGATAGATTTGGGTCTAACCACATACCTAGGTATTTGAGAGAAGTGACTGTGGTCAGCGTGCTATTTGATTTTGTCCCAACACATAGATGGGGTGTTTGCAATTTGTGTAGTTTAGGTGCGGTTCCAAAGAGCATTGTAACAGTTTTGTCAGTATTTAGAAAAAGTTTGTTATTTGCGATCCACTTCTCTACCCCTGTGAATTGTTCTTGCAGCACAGCCTCCAGCTGTGGGAGATTTGGTTTGCTGGTATAGATTACAGTGTCGTCTGCATACATGTGTACAGTTGAAGCTTTGCAGACATTGGGCAGATCGTTTATGAATATTGTGAATAGCAGGGGGCCAAGTATCGAGCCTTGTGGTACACCGCACGTGACTGGGAGGGGGAGGGAAGTGCTGCCAGAAATGGACACATATTGCGACCGATCAGACACATATGATTGGAACCAGGTTAACGTACTATCACCAATACCAGAGTTCTTAAGTTTTTGTAATAGGATGCCATGGTCTACGGTGTCAAAAGCCTTGGCAAAATCAAGGAAGATGGCTCCAGTTAGATTTCCTTGTTCCATGCCAGCTTGGATATCATTACAAACTTTTAAAAGGGCAGTTGTAGTTGAATGGTTTGGACGAAAGCCTGATTGATCTGGGGTTAAATAGTTCTGATACTGATAATAATCACGTAATTGAGTGTAGACACATTTTTCCAGAATTTTTGACATTACAGGGAGCAGTGATATTGGGCGGTAGTTGGATACCAAAGTATTGTCTCCACTTTTATGGATAGGTACCACCCTTGCAGTCTTCCAGAGTTTGGGTATGTATCCAGTCGCCAGTGATTCATTAATCAGGGTTGCGACAGGTTTTGCAATTGCTGGTGCACTGATTTTCAGCAGCATTGCTGGGATTTGATCAGGTCCAGACTGGTATTTCATTTTTTGGTTACGGAGAAGTTTAGTGATGGCACTGACAGGCACTGGCCTAAAACTGAATTTCTCTGGGTTATGGGGGCTTTGCACTGTTGGTGGGTCCTGACCTGCGTGCAGCCTTTCTGATTGCGTGTCATTTCCTAGCTTAGCAATCAGGGTGGTGGCGCATCCAACGAAATAATTATTAAAAGCATTTGCTACATCTAGGGGGTGTTGTACAGTTTGGTTGTTTACTTTTAAAGCAGCTGGTTGGGAGTGGCTGGGGGGTGCTTGTATGTTACTTATGATTTTCCAAAAATTTCTGGGGTTTGATATGTTATTGTTTAAATTTTCATTGAAGTATTGGGCATTAGCCATTTTTGTTTCTTTTGTGCATTCATTCCGGCATTTTCGGTATTCACAGTGATCGTTCATGGATCCAGTACTCTTGAACTTTGACCACAGGGAGTCTCTAAGCTGGTACATATGCGTGAGGTCAGCTGTAACCCAGGGGAGATGGGCCCCTTTTACTCGCACTTTGCGCAGTGGGGTATGGGTGTTCCAGACTTTCAGGAGCTCGGCTTGAAAGTATTCAATTGCACAGTCCAGGTCTGGGATTAGGTTTAGTCTGTACCATGGGAGCTGTTTGAGATCATTTAGGAAGGATTCAAGATTAAATTTCTTGAAAGACCTGGTGATTATTACCTTTGGTGGACATTTTATGGCCCTTATTTTGCGCACACAGTACACTAGGCAGTGATCACTGAAACTGTTAGCGAGAACGCCTGCCTCCTGTATTCGATCAGGACATGAGGAGAGAATCCAGTCCAGCAAGGTGTGGTTAGGGCTTTTCATATTAATGCGAGTGGGGGAGGAGATTGTGTTAGCTGCAAAGCCTTAAACAGTGAGCAGTGTTTATTGTTTTTAGGATTCAGCCAGCCAGACAATGCTCATGATAGATACAACACCCAGGCAAACTACAATAATAACAGTTAAAAATAACCAGACATAACGCTTAACGCGTTTTGCTGTAAACACAGCTTTTTCTTTACGAACGAGTTTGTCTCGGGGGTTACGTCCCCTCCGATAATAGTACCCTGCGGTAATCTTTTGTACCAATCTTCCCCTCCTTCCTTTACACTTATTGGACTTTCTAGTTTTCCTCTTATGTGCCTTTATTACTGACTATTGGCCCTGCGTGGCCATTATTCTATGCATGTTTTCATGGCTATGTTCAAAAATTTTAAAAATTTAAAAAAAAAAAAAATTCACTTGACCTGTCAGTGCTGTTAATGTGGCTGATCAGTGTAAAGTCTTATAAAAAAGAAATAAAAACCAAAGACATCCATTCTTAAAAACTGTTTAATATAAAAAAAAAAAAAAAACTAGGTAAAACATTACTGTAGCAAAACAATAATTTAGTAAAGTTATAAAAAGCACCATCTGTGTAAAGCAAATATTAAAAGTGATACACGGTAAGGCTAAAAGAAGGCTCAGTGTACGGAGCACATCAGATTTTCCAGGATTGAACTTTTTCAGCAACAACACACCAATTTGAATGATCAAAGAAAGTCTTCACAACATAAAGCTCTGGGACATAGTTGTCAATAAGCTCTTTCAACTCTCCTCTTTTAAAAATATGGTAATACCTAAAACATTTAGTATTCCTACTCGGAGTTTCATTGGCAGCTTCTGCCACCCTTTCAGATTCCGAGTCGACATCACTGTCACATTGGCTTTTGAAATCCGACCTCAAACCTGGATGTTTTGTAGAACAGTGTTTCAGCACAGCGCTGTAACTTTCCTGGTTAGAAACTAGATCGGGTAAGGGATCTTTGCCAAAGGTATCTACAACATTGGCGCTAGTAGAGTACTCAGAGTTTGAAGAACATGCAGTACTTGATTTGCATGGAGGATGTGCTGAAGCTTTGATTCGATCAGAATGTTGCATAGGTTTTGGGAAAAAGTCACCAAGTTGTCTTAAAAAATTACCCGGTTTAGACAAATCAAATGGAATTCCGGTTTTAGACACCGTAGTCTGAACACAGTAGTCGTAAAACCTATGTAACAGCCCATGGTATTTTTGGTTATTGTTTTCACAGTGACTGTCTACATCTAAACCTGTATCGAGGGACTTTGACAAGATGTTGGACCTTGAAAGGTTCCTAAATGTTCTGTCAGGAGTTTTGCTTTCCTCGAAAGAACAACGTTTCCCTCTGCCATGGATTGTAATAGCTTCATCCTCAGTCACTGGTGGAGTCTGCGAAGGGTCGGACCTTGCATCTTGTTCTACGTGCCATTTTAAGGTTTCTTGGGATGTATCTGGTGAGCTGGGTTCCAGGTTCCATGGAACAAGAATGTCTTGCTTCTCAAATTTCCTCCTCTTCTGTTCTTTTGCCCACACGTAAATCATTACTTTGCCACCGACTTTCAAAATCCGAGAGATCTCTCGAATGGCTCGAATTCTACGCTCTTTCGTAGAGAAATGGTGGATCACTATTCAGGAAAATAGAAAGGGATTAGGATACTAAAAATTTGACAAGTCAAAGAAACCATTGACAAGAAAACGTATGTTCATTTACAGGGAATAGTACAACTTGTGAGTTTGTGTCCCAGCCCTGCTAACCCCCATCATTCCTTTGTAACATCAGCCTCTGCCCTATCGTGTCTCTGGCCCATCCCTGCCCACCACTACTCTAAAAGTAGACTAAATTTGAAGCCTTGACTGGATTGCGTGAATAAAAATAAATTAAGGACAGGACCCATTTAGGAGGAAATTTGTTCCTGACTAACCTATAACAAAACCACACAGACTTAAATTCTAATGTAAATATGATCTTTTATCCCACAAGTGCTATACAAAACTATCAATCTCTCACTCATCCATGGTTAAAGGATTAACCTGATATGGAAAGGGCTGCATCAAAGCATCCTGTACGGTAGGGTAGGTTTAGCCCGTCGCACACCATTATTTCGAAGCCACGACTACGTGCAGATTCAGCCAACGGAGAACAATAGTCACATCCCACTTTGAACGTCTGACTGTTGATATGAAGATATTTTCCATTTCCACATCCTGGGGAAAAAAAAATAAAAAAAAATTATATAGGTTTTGAAAACCAGACTTCAGTAGAGTCTTCCTACCAGTTGTTAGCAACAGAGCAAGAGGAAACGTCGCCTAAAGACACGACACATCTCTTCAGTTCGTTTTACATTTCATGGATTATTATGCTTTTTAAACATCTTACAAATTCAATTGTACAGGAGGAAAAAAAATATAGAATATTTAAGAGGACTGACAGTGAGAACACGTTTAGATTGATTGTGCTGGGAAGGAAGGCCAGAAGAAAAAGAAGTGCTGAAACAAGCGATTATCAATTAGTTGGCTATCGATCAGTCGATTTGTGTACAGCACACACGGTTTAGAGTCAGACTGAGTTAAACATAACCTCAGACTCTGCTTCAGAGCTGATTGAGAAGACTCGAGTGTGCATACGCCTGACCTCTCTGCAACCGTGACAGCTTTCTGATGGCTCGACAGGGAGGGCCGCACGCTGCAGCGTGTGTAATAGTATTGCACGTTACACTGGACATGCTGAAACCCTCTCCGTCAAAAAGCTACGATGGATGCTTGACGGCCTACAAAGCGCAATCGTCCATAGGAGGATCGTGCTTTGCAGAGCTGAGCGCACTACCATGCGCTCAGCGAGGTGGCCACACGGGCATCCAAGTGAAGAGAGCGCCCGTTCTCATGGACATTCCCTCAGTGCTCGTGAGACTGTGGCCTTATAAACCTAGAAATAAATCATACCTAATATCAGTAATAACCAGTTTTTATTCAGTTTACAACTCTAGCATACTGAATAAATGGTTGTAGAACCAATTGTCAGAGCTTCCATTATTTCTTATGGAGAAATTCGCTTTGATATAAGAGCGCTTTGGATTACAAGCAAGCTTCCAGAACGAATTATGCTCATTATTATTATTATTCTTTATTTATAAAGCACCAGCATATTCCGCAGCGCTGTACAATAGGCACAGTATAGACAGGGTTACAAACAGTACAGGAGGAGATGAGGGCCCTATTCCTGTAGGAACTCACAATCCAAGGTATTACTAACAATAGTTAGTTGCAGCCCTAAAACAAACAAACAAACACACCCTGAGTTAATAGAATGTAGAAGGCAAGTAGCTCAAAAAAAAAAAAAAAAGTTTTTCTGTATATGTTTTATGAAAAAGCCGTGGGATGATATTTTTGAACTGAAAATCACGTCACAAAATACAAGCATTAACGATGAGTGTACATGCTCACAGACAGGAATCTAGGAGCTCCGACTCAAGGTCCTTCTACGTGAAAGCACAATGAGCAATCTATATAGTCAAAATAATAAAAAATAAAAAAGCCAAGAAGGGAAACGTAATTGTATGAGCAAGGGACACTCATCCTGCACAGATACAGTGTTGTGAAAGACTCCAGCAGGTAAAATACATTTTATGGCAGAAATGCCACCACCGAGACTAAGGTATGGTTCAGCAACAATGTTCCTACAGGGGGTTTTTGAACTAGGTTTCCCACATGGTCCAGCCAACCTAATGAGTTGCAGAGAATCAAGGGAGATTTAGTTCCAAAACATCTGGAGGGCCACATTTGCTGACCCCTACTTTGAGGGATTCTAACAATGTACATGTCAATCCTGGAGACCTGAGTAAATGTAGACTATGGAGATCCAGCAACCATATAGCAGACCTGCAAAGCTCCAGGCAGTAGATGGGTCATGAAGCTCACGTTTGGAAGTGGAATGTGTGCAACGACATTTCTCCTGCAGCGGTTTGGATAGGTCTTTTGTGAAACGCCAGCACTCTTCCAACAATAGCTGGTTTCACTGGTATTTGTAACATCGGCAACCACCACATTTTCAGTATAAAACCACAAGTAAACAATGCAATATACATTACTTGAATTCACCTTTGTTGTGTTTAAAAGTTTACCGGCAAAGAGTAGTTACAATTTTGTGTACTAGCATGCCTTTAAGTAGGGATGCACCGAAATTTTGGCCACTGAAAATTATCGGCCGAAATGGAAATTCAGCGGAAAAAAAAAAAAGTTTTTGATTTCAAATTAGGGCCTAGAGGCCCAGCCGAGCCAGGGGCTCACCTGAGCCTGGAGGCCGGCCGAGCTACCTGCTCGGCCGTCTTCCAAGCTCAGGTGAGCCCCTGGCCTCGCCTGGGCCTAGAGGCCCAGCCGAGCCTGGGACTCGCCTGAGCTTGGAGGCCAGCCTCCAGGCTCAGGCGAGTCTCTGGCTCGGCCTGGAGGCCCAGCCGAGCAGGGAGCTCGCCTGAGTCTGAAGGCTGGCCGAGCAGGGTGCTCAGGCCGGCCTCCAGGCCCGGGTGACATATTTTGTTGGGGGGGGGGGGGAGCATTGCACACTCACCTACAATCGGCCCCGAGTCCTCCACCGGTGGCATTCCTCCTGCATCCAGTGTTCGCTCTCCGTTGGTCGCCGGTAAAGGCTTTCGTGACGTCATCCCGGCGACCGACACAGAGCGGGCACTGGATGCAGGAGGACTGCCACCGGTGGAGGACTCGGGGGCTTGCCCGAGCCTGGAGGACAGCCGGGGGACTGTCACTGCTGGAGCTCAGGGCTGAAGTAGGAGGATGTAGGTGAGTATGTAGGTGCAACCAATCAGCCATGCGAACCGGGGCCTGGAGGCCCAGCCAAGCAGCCTCCAGGCTCAGGCGAGCCCCTGGCTCGGCCTCCAGGCCCTCATGTATGATTTTCGGCCGAACCGATCCTGAATTTTTGGTTTCTGTATCGGCCGGAAAGTTAGGTTTCAGTGCATCCCTACCTTTAAGTCATTAACTATATTGCAAAAGGTCCTTTGTGTGCCGTTAACAAATTAATAATTTTTTGTGGGTTTTAAGTTATGCAAACAAGTTACATTGAGCATGTCAACCAGCATTTTTAAATGGAATTTACTTTCTGCAATGGAAAGAATTACAGCGTCGAAGCGTTAATTCACCTCTTACTATTCCACTGCAGATGACAAATTAAAAGGCAGGGTAAATCATCACATTACGGGTAATTGGTATTAACAATTGTTTTGTTCCGAAATTATATTAAATTATCTCTGCTAGAACATAGACGATCGCATGAAAAATCCTTTTAAATCTTGCGGTTTGGGACTAGAAAACAATTAAAAATAAATTATTGCACTGTCAAAGTAGAATAACCTTTAGACCTGTTTTATCCAAGACAGAGTAGGATAATGATATCGTTCATTGAGTAAACGAATGCATATTGACTGTCAGTTAATGGCTGAATGAGCTCATTAATATTGTCGCTTACTTTAAACTTAATTTTCACAGAAAGAATGGAAATTAATGCCATCCACTTTTCTAGCAATATGCTGGCTTGCAAAGCAAACATTTCAGAACCCACTCTGCTATAGTATCCTGCATTAAGATTTCCTCAGAAAAAAAAGAAGGGGAACATTCTAGTTGTTTCTGAATCGCATCCAAGTCAATTCTTTCCCATTGTTCAGCACTGCGGAATATGCTGGTGCTATATAAATAAAGAATAATAATTCTTCATGAAGAAACTAAAGATTTGTTTCCCCAAATTACGCTCACTATTACTTTCCTACCTTTAGAAAGTTATTCCAATTTATCCAGTGTTACCGACTTGCATGTTAAAAATCACGATAGATATATAGAACACACAAAACCAGGGAGAGAGCACTCCAGTCAAAAACGGTGGAAATTTAGTTTGTAATGAACGGCCGTGAATTGCTTTAAGCCTACCAACAGCGTCAATGTAAACCACCCTCTGGCAGGTCCTACTCTGCAAACCTAATGACTGCCCATCATGGGATAAAATCACGGAGGAACAGGTCCTTTCTGGAGCTCCCGCAGATTTTTTTTTGAATGTGTTTGATTGGAGTGCTCTCTCCCTGGTTTTGTTTGTATTTTATTTTTGAGATCCCTTGGGTAAGCACCCCTCCCTGCCACAGGTACTCCTCCTCCAAGTTCTATTTAACATTTATCTGCGGGAGCTCCAGGAAAGGACCTGTTCTGTGAGTTTATCCCATGAAGGGCAGTCATTAGGTTTGCAGAGTAGGACCTGCCAGAGGGTGGATTACATTGACGCCTTTGGCAGGCTTAAGCAATTCACGGCCGTTCATTGCGAACCAAATTTCCACCATTTTATTCAACAAAGCTTACATTTTTTAAGAATTTTTCACCATGTGGTAAAAGCTGGTATTATGCACCCATGCATGGAGCTGTTGCAGGTTTTTTGAATGTGTTTGGCTGGAGTGCTCTCTCCCTGGTTTTCTTTGTATTTTATTTTTGAGACGCACCCGCACTGAATGCTTAGTTTAGGTTGAGTGCTACACCCCCATGTGATAGATCTAGATATTATATTGTATTATATATACCACAAGAACGCTGTGACAGCGAGTCACAGCTGTTTTAGGGCAGAGTAACAGCGTTACAGAAACTGACAAATTCAGCATTTTACTTTTTACCCAGCCTGCACTGCTTGTGCATCTCAGAAGAGGCTGTCCCTCATGTGTACCCAATAAAGTAGTTTTTTTCTAGTATCTGATCATATGCATTTCTTTAGCCCAAGGAATTAATCTTCTGTGTTTTTTTTATCCTTTTTAAACCATACATTTTATTTTACCCCAAGGAATTGACCACCCCCCCCCCCAATACACCGTAGTTTTGCATTCTTAATGTGTATTTAGGAGAAATTGAGGTAGGCTAGCGAGGATATAGGTGGTAGCACCCGGCGCTGGAATTAGGTAAGTAGTCGCCTGTAATATAGTCTTCGGATTTCTTCACAGAAGGTCATTTGTTGTTTTTTTTATGTCAAAACGCCCCTGGCAAAATACCCTTTGAATGTCTTTATTGTAAAAATATGTAGTCTTTTTGCAGGACTCACCTATATCAGCAATCAGACTTCCAGACTCCTGCGCAAGAATAAACTCCTGTACTTTGGGCCAGGCTTTATAGCGCTTGTCGTTGAAGTAAGGTGCAATCTGCTCATATACGCTATGGACATGTGCTCTTTCTAGGCGGCTTGCCTCCTTTTCCATGTCTTGGCTTTCACAGTCATAGGTCACACATGTCCTGTAAGAATAGGAAATATTAAAAATGCTAGAGTATAAAGTCGTATAAAACAACAATCCTTCAGGTTATTACAGAAACCCCATCTTTTGCCTGCTGTATGTGAAATCTCTAAATAATTTTTTTTTAAAAAAAGGCTACCGGTGTTATTGAAAAATGACCAGTATCTGTCGTAGCTGTAAACCTTGACAAAGATAACCATTGAAAAATGAAAATAACCGTGACAAACTTTGGAGCTTCATCTTCGAGAAACAAAAACAGAAGCAGGAGAAGCTTCAATGACAAAGCTTCTCCTGCTGCAGTGCGAATTTCTTTTAGAAACGCCACAGTTTATCCTGGTTGTATTAAGAGTGAATTTGCCACTGTTAATGGAATACCAAAACGCTTGTGAATAACTCCCGAGACCTTTGTACAGTCCTGATTAACAAGCAATCCACAACGCAAGGCGAGAAATCCAACTACATGAAAGCTAATGTCAGACAAACGCAGTCAGAGCGCACTCTGCGTGCGTGCACGCACAACGGACGGACGTACTGACTGAGGATACTGTAGACACCACACGATCCATTTTTGATGGACGTAGGGAAAACAAAAAGGGAATTATGGGAAACAAAATTAATATGATAAAAATGTGAAAAGGATGTAAAAAGCCATTGTGTGCGTCAAGGTGCTGGACGTCGCAAATGCGTTGCGTCTGACATCTCATCACTCACACAGAACGCTACGCGGTTGTGGCGCACTCTGCGCGTCCATCTACCGGTTTTACGTTCTTGCCTAACTTGCGTCCTTTTGCCACGTGCGTTGTGCGTGCGCAGTTCGGTGCGCACGTACTTTGTGTGTGTCTCTATTGCTCATGATTCTATGCTACGACAAACGTTAAACTGCGCGGTGACACGGACGTGATCACTGCGTTCTTCTGACACAGGCCTAAAAAAAAGGGAAAAGTTGTATTTGTCAACAGTGAACAATCATAAGCTGCATCCGGCAAGCAGAGATTTTCACTGTTAGGAATGTAGACACTGAGGAACGACATTCAAAACAGACACGCGAAAAACGGGAAGAGGAAAATAAAATGGATTTGGTCCATTTCCCACAAGGGGGACATAGAACAAATAAACCTATTCATAGCAAGCAACACGTTTTAAAGATGACGGTTTGACACAGTTGGATGGCATTTCACTTGACGGGGGTGGGGAGTACGTTACAATAAGAGCTGCCACGGGTCGGGTTCTCTGTGCTTACTCAGCAATCACATCACAGACCTGGAGGTTTTAGTTTACACTTCCCACAGTTTTTCAATTCTACAAGCTTGAACATGTACAGATGAATATTATTTTACAATAGTGTATCCGTTTGTCTTAACACAATGCATGTTGTCATGCCTACCATTCTGAAAGACGATGATCATATAGAAATGACAAGCTGTTTGTGCGGGTGCTCTCATCGGGGTGGGTAAGCTGCAAGCCATGCACAAGAACATCCTTTGTTCAGAAAAATGGAGAATCTTACCTACCTCTTTCCTCGATCTTCCTTAAACATGCGTATATATCCTAAAAGACCTGTCAAATCTGTCCTTTATCTTCTATCAAGAGAGCGCAGAATTAAATGC
This sequence comes from Leptobrachium leishanense, assembly GCA_009667805.1. Lineage (NCBI taxonomy): Eukaryota > Metazoa > Chordata > Amphibia > Anura > Megophryidae > Leptobrachium > Leptobrachium leishanense. The sequence goes on from RXON01000043.1 coordinate 32,907, forward strand.
ATTTACTATTGAACTAAAAACCTTTGCCGTTTTCTGTATCGAGATTGCTTTTGAAAAATATGTAGTTTTGTATTACCCTAAGCCAGTGTTTCCCAAACCTGTCCTCAGGAGCTGAAGCACAGCACAGGTGATAGGTTTTGCTGCTCAGTGATTGCAGGATTCAGCCTGCTTTTCCCCAAGGTGATCCTTAAAACCTGGTCTGATAGAAACATTGCTCTGGAAAACAAGCTTATGAGTCCTGACAACACCACCACAATAAAAAGGAAGCTGCTCGACATCAGAGGCCTGTTCAGTTCCTCAGCAGTTGCTGAATTGCTCAATTTCAGCAGTTCAGTTTGCTGCAGCAGTCTCACTGAACGCTTTGGCTGTGAATATTGACGCAAAAGGTCAGAGGATTGCTTAAAGGGATACTCTAGGCAACATGACCACCTAAGCTTTTTTAGGTGGTCATGATGCCCCGAGTATGGCCTCGTCTGTCCCCCCCTCCCTCCGCTCAGCCGATCGGCTGAAACAGCTGAAAACAGCTGAGAGACGTTGAGGACTTTACTCCACCCTCCCAGCTGTCAGTCAGCATAGCGGGATTCATATTTCCCGCTTCTGCCGACTATTGCCGAGTAGGAGACGTCATCACACTTTCAGTGCGATGACGTCTCCAACTCGCTGCAGTAGCTGGCGGCAGCGGCTGATTAGTGTTGCACGCATGCTCTTGCGTGCAACACTAATCTAAGAAGGAGGCGGGAGGAAGCCTGCCGATTGGCTGGCTTACGCGAGAGGCGCGCATGCGCGCTTCTCACGTAAACCTTAGCCAAGTGAAACTAACAAGGACGGAAGAGGAGGGAGGGGAGTATAAAAAATAAAAATAAAAAAAAGACGCCGTTGGAAACAAGTGGATTTTAGGGTAAGTATTACAGTTAAAAAAAATAAAAAATCCCTACCTAGTTAGTGAGGGAATAGGTATAGTTTAATGTAAAAAAGGGGGGGTTTGATTAGAGTGTTCCTTTAGTGAAAGGTGCTGTTTCTGCAGTATTCACTTTTGTCCATTTTATTACCACTTTAGTGTTAATATTTACCATGTTCCAATAAATATTTGGTGTTTTGCTCCACCAAAACTTCAAGCTGAAAATTTCCTTATTGGATTATATGCTCCATTGAAGTGGACTCTATAAGAAAGGCGGCCATTATAAGCCAGGCGGCCATCTTGTTCAGAATATTGGTTCACTTGAAAATAACTAGGTAGGTTTTAGCTGAAACTAGAATGAAGCATACGTAGAAATTTAGGAATGTGTTAGATTAGCAGAAAAGCAATTAAAACCTGAGAAAGATCGAGGCTGTTCCTGGCACGAAGGGATAGAATGAGAAGTGGATACATCAAGGTCACAGAGGCCCCAGCAAGACAAAGGGAAGCATAGAAGATAGACCAGGTGCTACCCGCAACAAATAAACACAGGCGTTAGGGAGGTGAGTATAGCCCGGATTGAATGTAGTAACTAATCATGATCTGTCAAAACTAACATGAAGTTTGCCAATTTACGGCCAATGTAATGGAATGTCTTTGTATTAGATTAAGGGAGGTATTAACCCACGTGGGGTGGGATAGTGTCACAGGGAGGTGGGCTAATTGGGATGTACCTAATTATGTATTCGGGGTATAAGACCCCTTGTCGGGGTGAACTCGGGGCTCAGTCTTTGCGATTCAATCCTGTCTGAGCATCTTCTGTGACGTCACAATAAAGTTTGCCTTTCCTGAAGAGACTCGTGTCCAGACAAGCCTTGCTCGTGTCCGGTCCGGCCTCGTCCCGAGTGAACCAAGTGGATTCCGGTAACACCATGGAGGCGGCCATCTTTCCCACGCCACACTCAGCTACTCTGCAGCGCCTCTCTACTTAGCTGCAAGTGCTAAGTTAGCAGTGCTGAGCGCTGAGCTGCAGCACAGCATTCAGTGCCAAGTTGCTAACTTAGCACTTGCAGCAACTGAGGAACTGAACGCGACTCATGTGATCATTAACAAAATAAAAAAGGACTTATTAATAAGGAAATTAAAAAGAAGTTATGTTAAAACAGTTAAAGAAGTAATATGCATAGCGCAAATTGCAAGAAATTTGCCAGTGGGGTTAAAGCTGCTATACATACAACTGTCCAGAAATAATACTTCTATTGAATGTATTTATGTCAGGGGGGAGAAAAAAAAAAAAAAGTAGGGGGTTTCCAACATTTTGCAGGATGTTAAACCATAAGAGAATTTTCCTCATGTACGGCTTTTCACTCATAAATTTATGAGCCTAGTGAGCCTATAACCTGCACGAAGTACATGTAGGAGGTGGACATTTGTCTTAAAGGGATACTCTAGGCCAGTGTTTCTCAACTCATATTCTCAGGACCCACTAACAGGCCTAGTTTGTGGGATAACCGAAGCTCAGCACAGGTGATCTAATTAGCTGCTCAGTGATTGCAGTATTCAGTCTGCATTTCCCCAAGGTGATCTGCAAAATCTGGCCTGTAATGGGTCCCGAGGACTGGAGTCGAGAAACCCTGCTCTAGGCAACATGACCACCTAAGCTTTTTTTTAGGTGGTCGTGATGACCTCCTAAGCTTTTTTAGGTGGTCGTGATGACCTCCTAAGCTTTTTTAGGTGGTCGTGATGACCTAAGTATGCCCTTTTCTTCCGCTGCCCCTCCGTTGAGCCAATTGGCTGAAACGCTGAGAGATGCGGAGGACTTTACTCCGCCCTCCCAGCTGTCAGTCAGCAGGGCGGGATTTGTATTTCCCGCTTCTGCCGACTATTTCCGAGTAGGAGACGTCATCGCGCTGTCATCGCGCTTTCAGCGCGATGACGTCTCCAACTCACCACAGTAGCTGGCGGGAGCGAGCCGTCAGCGGCTGTGATTAGTGTTGCGCGCATCCTCTTGCGTGTAACACTAATCAAAAGAAGGTGAAGTGGGCAAAGAAGGTGTGGCTTGCGCGGAGTTCCAGGTACAGAAGAAAGAGGAGGGAGGTGCGGGAGAAAGAAAAAAACTGCCGTGGGAAAATGCCTCTGTTTTAAGGTAAGTATATCATTAAAAGAAAAAAAATGTAGAGCGACTAGGTAGGGCATTAGCATTTATATACTGTAAGAAACAGTTGGGGTCATTTTGAGCTTAGAGTGTTCCTTTAAATATCTCCAGGTATCCACACATCCCATGTCTCTCTCCCTTATCCTGGTCAAACCTTCATTCAAATTGCATGAGAGACAACATACAGTGTTATTCAGAGAGAGAGGTGAAAGCCAAGAGGATGATTGGAGAAGTGAAAATTCTAGGCCAAAATAGCCGATTTGGAAAGTGATGTGAATGGGAGAATTTTTCTGGTTTGGCTATTTTGACCTAGAATTTTCACTTCTCCAGTCATTCTCCTGAGTTTCACCTCTCTCTGAATAACCCTGACAGGGTTCCCCCTAGTGTGACTCTGCTGGGTCTCAAAGATAAAAGGAGGATTTGTTGGGTCTCAGTAAATGTAACCCTGTATGTTGTACCTTTTTTTCTACAATGCAGTTCAATGAAGGTTGGATGGGGAGAAGGGAGAGAGACTAGAGAAGGTGTGTGGATACCTGGTGATACTGAAGACATATGTCCATCTGTGCATCTACTTGGAGCAGGGAATAGGCTCATTAATGTGTGATTGGATAGCTTTAGATCCAGAGGGGGAAAAGAACCAAAAAAAACAAACCCTTTTATGGTTTAACATACTGCACAAGGTTGGACTTTTCTTTTGCTTATGCTGGCATCGGAGACATTCAATATAAGAGCTACTTGAGGGGTATGCACCTAATAGAGGATTATTTCTGGACGATGTATATAAGTGTTAACCTCACTGGCAAATTTGTTGCGATTTGTGCTATACATATTTTTTACGGGTTTGCACCAGGTGGTTGGGGAGACCTACGAAGGGTTTCAAGCTGTTGTGTGGTAAGAGGAAGGGTGTGGCGAGCGCATCACCATTTTATTTTTCTATATTTAGTAAATATATGGCATCATTACATGCCACACTTTGACCCTCCCCATCATTCTAATATTTCAGGGCTCGGCAACCTTGGCCCTCCAGGTGATTTGGAACTGCATTTTCCATGAAGCTCAGCTAATCAAACAGGCACCTGAGCATCATGAGACATGCAGTTTCAAAATCTGAGGTGCCAAGATTGCTGACCCCTGTAGTATTTGTTCCACACCAAAAAAAAAAATCAATGGCTTCTCATCTGAAATGGTTGCTGCTAAACCACCTTTACATTTCCCTTCTTAACTAGACCCGATATGTACTGTCCGTGTCTGAGTGGTAAAGGATTGATCATTAAGAGGGTTAATGCTGTATACGGCCTCCGCTAGGTTACAGGTTACAGCAATTTTTTGTTGCCATCTTTTGCTTTGTGTTTCCACCTTGTTTTTTTTTTTAAAGATGGCCGAAGAAACAACGAAAACCACAGAGATGCCCTGTTAAGGCTGGGGTCAGACGAGCGCCCTATGTGCACCCGTACGAACGTGCCTCCCGGCGTCCATTGCACCATTGTGAGCTTTGATGGGGCCGGCCACACGTCCACACACAGACGTTCCTTCCACTCTTAGCACTTGTCTGACCCCGGCCTAAAAAAAAAGGACAAAAACTTGTATTGCCCGTAAGAGTGGCACTTTAAGGCTAATGTCAGACAAATGCACTCTGCGTGCGTGCACAACGGACGGATGTACTGACGGAAGCAGGGGTGTGGGAATTGTATCGCCCGACGCCTGGGACATGAAGATCCGAGCGCCGGGCGAGTAGTTTTTTTGAGATGCAGTCCGGCGGGCTAGAAGCCCGCCGGACTGCGGACTAATTCCAGGGATGACCCCGATACCGGAAGCCGGCATCCGAGGGGCTTATAGAGCATTCGAACAGCCGCCCCATGTCTGGTCTGGGGTCTGAGCTGGGGGGCAATATCCATGAGAGCAGTATACCACGAGCTGGGGCACATATCCATGTGCTGGGGCATATATCCATGAGCTGGGGGCAGCATCCATAAATCTCGGGGGGGATATATACATGTGAGCTGGGGGCATTTTTATGAGGTCTGTTCTTATTGGAAAGTGGTCACATGGCATAAAATAAAAATATCGGTACTCGGTATCAGTGAGTACTTGAAAAAAAAGTATCGGTACTCGTACTGTGTCTTAAAAAAAGTGGTATTGGTGCATCCCTAATATATACATACAACAAAATAGTGTTTAAATAAAGGTCTTTATTCATCACATGTATCTGACGCTGCCTCTATAGGCTGTTATGAATAAAGACCTCTATTTAAACACTATTTTGTTGAAATTATCAGGACAAGTTGATCGTCCTGAGGGACAAGTAGATTGGACTACTACTTAGTCCATTGGACAAGTAGATTTTTTTTAAAATTTCCACACCCCTGCGGAAGATACTGTAGACACCACACTGTCTTTTTTTCTCTACGCCCATCAACAAAAACAAAGGAATTGTGGGAAACAAAATTAATATGAACAAAGATCAAAATTTGAAAAGGATATGAAAAGCCATTTTGTGCGTCAAGGTGCTGGTCGTCGCAAATGCGCTGTGTCTGACCCATCACTCACAGAACGCAACGCGGACATGACGCACTCTGCACATCTGTTCTAGCGGTTTTACGTTCTTGCCTAACTTGCGTCCGTTTGCCACATGTGTTGTGCGTGCGCAGTTTGGTGCGCATGTACTTCGTGTGTGGGTCTCTATTGCTCATGATTTTATGCTACGACGGATGTTTAGGCTGGGGTCAGACGAACGCAGTGCGAACATGCGTTGAGCTGCACTTTATTACGGCTGTAGTAGCAGCAAATGACAGCCAATACAAAAAGTACGGCCGCACGAAAGTTAGGCCACGCAACGCAAGCAGCAAACTAACACATTTTTTCGAGAACGTGGAACCGCTAGTACTGATGCACAGAGTGTGCTGCGTCGGCATAGCGGCGTGTGTGCGTGATTAGGAGACGTCAGACGCTGCACATGTCCGGCCTACATCACGTCCATTTGTTTTTATAGCGCCGTAAAAAAAATACAGACGAAATTGCGCATCGTATGACCGCTATCGCGTCTTCTGTGAAAAAATGCGTTCGGACGCATCGACGCACATTTTGACGGTAGACGTGAAAAATGCGTTCGTCTGACCCTAGCCTAAACTGTGCGGCAACACGGACGTGATCACTGCGTTCGTCTGATGCCGGCCTAAGAGCAGGACCTGTGGGATATACGGGATGCCTACCTGATTAAAAATGCACATTGAAGTTGTAGAACCAGTTTATTGTGTGACTCCACGTTATTGTACTGTTACTTTGTTCCTACCTCCTCCCCCACCATGCCTGTGGAGGGTGCCTGATGGCGCTCAAATAATCGGATCCGTTCAGTCTCTGGCGCTAAAGCTCTCAATGCTTGGAGTTTTTTTTATATACATTACCGATTCACTGCTGAAACATTTAACCCCACCTTCACAGTTCTGTATCCCATAATTTAGATAAAATTATGCCACTTGACTGTAGCATCTCCATTCCTGAGGGAGAAGCGCGCGCCATGTTAGCAAACAATACGAACCTTGTATAGCAGCCAGTTTCCTCCATACCACCCAGGATTTAGAATTTCCTGGCTGCCAGTCAACAGATTTGTCACTATTAACGTCTGCACACAGAGCATGCAAAAAAATAAAAATAAATACATAAAATCACCCTCAGAGTGCCCGCGCTAGCAAGCAGTCGGAGAGACAGCCGACAGATTGGGTTGGAGCTGCACACACAGCACCAATCCGTCGCTCTGTGCAGGCGCTATGGAACTTGTGTACGTAAAGTGCGCACTTCCTGTAGCGGCGCGCAATTTGCAGTTGCTACAACGTATGGGTTCAGGAGACCCCTAGCAGAAGCGGCACATGCCGAGGGGCAAAAAGGGAGTATGTCAATTCACCCATAAAAAAAAAAAATAATTGGGCAGAGGCGGCCAGAAACATCTGCCCAATTATTTAAAAGGGGAAAAAAAGAGAGTTACGTTTTTTTCCAAAGAGTTTCCCTTTAATTTGAGACATAGGATGCATGCATAGTTGATCAATAAATTACAGGTTATGTATGTCTTCCTGGTGTAAATCACAAGTGAAAAGGCACATTCTACAGAATGTTTTTTAAAATTTACTGAAAAAAAAAAATAAAAAAATTCAACGTGGTAAAAATAAATAAATATCATTTTTCTATTATGTCTCATTTATTTCGTTCACACCTGGGCATTTTACAGCGCGTTCCTGCGCACTGTAAAACGCCCAAGCATGGAAATACCATGATTGCCTATGGGGCCCGTTCACACTTGGGCGTTTTATAGCGCGCAGGAATGTGCTGTAAAACGTCCTATGCCCAAAGAAGTACAGGAGCTTCTTCGGGGCATATTGCAGCGCGTTCACGCTGCCGTCTATGTCTGCGAACGTGCTGCAATGTGCGTCCGCACATTTTTCACGGTTGCGCGATACGCGCATCATAAAACGTGCGTATTACGTGCATCAAAAAACACGCAGGTGTGAACCCATCCTAAAGCCTGGTTCACACCTGGGTGTTTTGCAGCGCGTTCCTACGTGCTGTAAAACGCTCGGACACTGAAATTCCATTATTTCCCATGGGCATGGTTCCCACCTGGGCGTATTACAGCGCGTTTGCGGCCATAGACTACAACGCGCTGAAACGGGTGTTTGTCATCATAACCGCGCGTATGAACACGCGTTTCTCCACATGGCAACGGGCACAAAAGGCACTAAAGTCTTTTTCATTGGACGCCTCCGTAGTCAATCAAAAAAAACGCGCGTACGACGCGCGTTTCTAATTGTCAAAAACAGCAGGTAATACGCCCGACAAAAACACGCGTAAAATGGGCATATGAGATACGATCAGGTGTGAACCCAGCCTTAGGCAGCCCGGGCGTAGCGCTGCGTCACGCAATGCGCGTGTCTTTTTTACGCGCGTTCGCGCATACAAAAAACGCACGTTGCAGCGCGTTCGCGGCTATGATATGGCCGCGAACGCGCTGCTGTATGCCCGAAAAGAAGCTCCCGAACTTCTTTTTGCATTGGCCGTTTTAACGCGCGTTCCTGCGCGCTGTAAAACGCTTAGGTCTGAATGGGTCCCATAGCAAAGCATGGGATTTCCCTGTTCCTGCGTTAAAACGGCTAGGTGTGAACCCAGCCTTAGAGAGTAGGGCTGCAACTAACGTTTTTATAAACTTGATCAAAAAATTAATAGGCCAACTAATCTGATAAAAATTACATTGTTTTGTACATACACACACAGGATTATGTATCTGGCATAACTTGTGAACTTTTCACACACAATTTCCTCAAGCCCTTGGTCAGAGTGATAGATTGATGCTGCGTGCCCAACTCAAGCTCGGGTCTGCTTTCACCTTGAACAAACGCGGCTACGAGCACTCGGATAGACATGAGGAGGTCAGCACGGAAAGTGGATTGAGAATGTGGGGGACACTCCACATAGCTTAACCATGTTAGCAAGTTAAAGTGGTCAGGGTGCGAAGTGTGTCCCTTTAAAATTAATTTTATGAACAAACCGAGTAAGAGGGAGTGAGTTTGGGCAAGAGACTGGACTCGAGTTTGTGAGGCAGATCTGAACCGGAGAGAGGGAGGGTGGGCTGGTGACACAGGACTCCAGCTCCAAGTAAGTATAAAACACTTGCGGTACAGCTCCTTCACACAGTGGCAACAATGTCCAACATAACCCTAGAACTAAGGAACACAGAGTAAAGCAGTGGCACGCACGTCTTCTCCAATCAGCTCCAAAGTAGTATCTGAGGTTATTAACCCGTTCCTGCCGCAGGACGTTCTATGCTGTCCATGCAGTGGGTGGGTCTTGAAGACGCAGGGCGTACAGGTTCTAGCTGCTGCTGATTTCACAGAAGCTCTAAGCTGTAGCAAACATTTTTAATTAGTGACAGCGTTTCGTAATTAGCGTTCGGACTTTGCTTACACTTTGCTCCCATAGCTTAAGATGGGGAGCGCAAAGTACAGTAAGCTTGCGCTAAAAAGCGCCAATACCGATGCTCTAAAGTATTTTTTAACCCGTTTGCGGCATGCCGTCACCTCAATTAACCCCTTAGTGACCGGGCGGTTTTACACAAATCCGTCCGTTCGTGACCGCAGCTGTTTTTATGTTTCTGCGCTCTTAGTGTTTACGTCAAATTTTCCTCTTACTCGTTTATGTAACCCACACATATTTTACACTGTTTTTCTCGTCACTAAATGGACTTTATAAAGATACCATTTTTTTCATCATTTCATATAATTTACTATAAAAAATATTGTGAAATATGACACAAAAATTGAAAAAACACCACTTTTTCGAACTTTGACCCCCAAAATTTCTTATGTATCAACAACCGTCAAAAAAAATTTATTCCTTAGTAGTTTCTAAATTTAGTACTGAGTTTAGCAATACCCAATGTTTACATATTCCTCGCTTTTTTCCTTATTTTATGCAACAATAAGTGCAAGTAGCACTTTGCCATTTCCAAAGAGTTTATTTTCAAAACTAGTGATAGTGACATTGTAACACTGATATCTGTCACTAATTCCTGAATAACCCTCCACATATACATATTTTTTTAAAGTACACAAATCAAGGTATTAAACTTGGGGTATTTTGACTCTTTCCATGCAAACCATTTTACCACAAATCTATGCCAAAGTTTGAAAAAAAAAAAATTTTGGTGATTTTTTTTTTTTGAACGCAATTTAAGAATACATGTACTGTGAACGTTAAGGTTTACTGCCAAAAAGCACCCCAAAATATGTTCAGCAACATCTTCTGAGTAAATTGATACCACCCAAGTATAGGTATGTCGGGTCATTTGGGGGCTAAAAGGCCTTATTTGGGGGGTGCGCATTTCAGTTTTCCAACTTGGAATTTTCACATTTCGTCATCATGCACCCATGTCCTATTTGGGACATTTTTGAAGCCGGCCAAAGTAATTTACCCCCATCAAACCATATATTTTTAGAAAGGGCACACCCTAGGGTGCTTCAAAGAGTTGTATTTTAACACTTTCCATGCACTAGCTCTTTGTCAAACTTTCAGGTAGTCACTTTTTGTGTTTTTTTTCACACACATTGTACTTTAGGCATGAATTGTCAAATCCAGTTATGGGTTACTGCCAAAAAAACCCCAAAATATGTTCAGCAACATCTTCTGAGTAAATTGATACCACCCATGTATAGGTATGTCGGGTCATTTGGGGGCTAAAAGGCCTTATTTGGGGGGTGCGCATTTCAGTTTTCCAACTTGGAATTTTCACATTTCGTCATCATGCACCCATGTCCTTTTGGGACATTTTTGAAGCCGGCCAAAGTAATTTACCCCCATCAAACCATATATTTTTAGAAAGGGCACACCCTAGGGTGCTTCAAAGAGTTGTATTTTAACACTTTCCATGCACTAGCTCTTTGTCAAACTTTCAGGTAGTCACTTTTTGTGTTATTTTTTCACACACATTGTACTTTAGGCATGAATTGTCAAATCCAGTTATGGGTTACTGCCAAAAAACACCCCAAAATATGTTCAGCAACATCTTCTGAGTAAATTGATACCACCCATGTATAGGTATGTCGGGTCATTTGGGGGCTAAAAGGCCTTATTTGGGGGGTGCGCATTTCAGTTTTCCAACTTGGAATTTTCACATTTCGTCATCATGCACCCATGTCCTATTTGGGACATTTTTGAAGCCGGCCAAAGTAATTTACCCCCATCAAACCATATATTTTTAGAAAGGGCACACCCTAGGGTGCTTCAAAGAGTTGTATTTTAACACTTTCCATGCACTAGCTCTTTGTCAATCTTTCAGGTAGTCACTTTTTGTGTTATTTTTTCACACACATTGTACTTTAGGCATGAATTGTCAAATCCAGTTATGGGTTACTGCAAAAAACACCCAAAATATGTTCAGCAACATCTTCTGAGTAAATTGATACCACCCATGTATAGGTATGTCGGGTCATTGGGGGCTAAAAGGCCTTATTTGGGGGGTGCGCATTTCAGTTTTCCAACTTGGAATTTTCACATTTCGTCATCATGCACCCATGTCCTATTTGGGACATTTTTGAAGCCGGCCAAAGTAATTTACCCCCATCAAACCATATATTTTTAGAAAGGGCACACCCTAGGGTGCTTCAAAGAGTTGTATTTTAACACTTTCCATGCACTAGCTCTTTGTCAATCTTTCAGGTAGTCACTTTTTGTGTTATTTTTTCACACACATTGTACTTTAGGCATGAATTGTCAAATCCAGTTATGGGTTACTGCCAAAAAACACCCCAAAATATGTTCAGCAACATCTTCTGAGTAAATTGATACCACCCATGTATAGGTATGTCGGGTCATTTGGGGGCTAAAAGGCCTTATTTGGGGGGTGCGCATTTCAGTTTTCCAACTTGGAATTTTCACATTTCGTCATCATGCACCCATGTCCTATTTGGGACATTTTTGAAGCCGGCCAAAGTAATTTACCCCCATCAAACCATATATTTTTAGAAAGGGCACACCCTAGGGTGCTTCAAAGAGTTGTATTTTAACACTTTCCATGCACTAGCTCTTTGTCAATCTTTCAGGTAGTCACTTTTTGTGTTATTTTTTCACACACATTGTACTTTAGGCATGAATTGTCAAATCCAGTTATGGGTTACTGCCAAAAAAACCCCAAAATATGTTCAGCAACATCTTCTGAGTAAATTGATACCACCCATGTATAGGTATGTCGGGTCATTTGGGGGCTAAAAGGCCTTATTTGGGGGGTGCGCATTTCAGTTTTCCAACTTGGAATTTTCACATTTCGTCATCATGCACCCATGTCCTATTTGGGACATTTTTGAAGCCGGCCAAAGTAATTTACCCCCATCAAACCATATATTTTTAGAAAGGGCACACCCTAGGGTGCTTCAAAGAGTTGTATTTTAACACTTTCCATGCACTAGCTCTTTGTCAATCTTTCAGGTAGTCACTTTTTGTGTTATTTTTTCACACACATTGTACTTTAGGCATGAATTGTCAAATCCAGTTATGGGTTACTGCCAAAAAACACCCCAAAATATGTTCAGCAACATCTTCTGAGTAAATTGATACCACCCATGTATAGGTATGTCGGGTCATTTGGGGGCTAAAAGGCCTTATTTGGGGGGTGCGCATTTCAGTTTTCCAACTTGGAATTTTCACATTTCGTCATCATGCACCCATGTCCTATTTGGGACATTTTTGAAGCCGGCCAAAGTAATTTACCCCCATCAAACCATATATTTTTAGAAAGGGCACACCCTAGGGTGCTTCAAAGAGTTGTATTTTAACACTTTCCATGCACTAGCTCTTTGTCAAACTTTCAGGTAGTCACTTTTTGTGTTATTTTTTCACACACATTGTACTTTAGGCATGAATTGTCAAATCCAGTTATGGGTTACTGCCAAAAAACACCCCAAAAATGTTCAGCAACATCTTCTGAGTAAATTGATACCACCCATATATAGATTTGTTCTGTTGTTTTTTGGGTGCTACGCCAATCTTTGACATGTGCTTGTCAATTTTCTAATTTGACATACAGTATCTTCTTTGCTTATCTTCTTTTTAGGGGCTTTTTACATACCCCAGTTTTATGAACGTGCATATATTTGGTAAGCTAACACCCAAAGTATTGTAAATGGAGTGTTTTTATGCTATGGATGCATCCGTTTGCTCCAAACAAATTAGATACTGTTTTGGTGCATTTTTCATTTTCACACCCACATCAGTTTTGGACTGTGATTTAGGAGACACTGTTGTTTTTTACTGCATGAAAACTCTCCAGGTTGTTTTCTGCAAGTCTCCTGAGTACACCCATGCCCCCCATGCCTAGGTTTGCCAGGATTTTGGGAAGGTTCAAATACAATTTTTATGACTTTGTCATTAGAGTTGAAATTGAGATTATTTCTTCAGCTAGGCCTAGCTTTGGTTTTGGGTCTACCGCATACCCCAGTTTGAATTATTGCCAGAAAATTGTTTATATTTGTTATGTTGACACCCCAAGGTATTGCATATGGAGTGCTTTGATGCCATGGATGCAACGGTTTTAGCCCAAAACATTTGAGAAGGTGTGTGGCGGTAATTTTTCAATTTTCAGATTTTTACGCCCACAGTAGTTTTGGACTGTGATTTAGCAGACACTGTGTTTGTTACTGCATGAAAACTCTCCAGGTTGTTTTCTGCAAGATCTCCTGAGTACACCCATGCCCCCCATGCCTAGGTTTGCCAGGATTTTGGGAAGGTTCAAATACAATTTTTATGACTTTGTCATTAGAGTTGAAATTGAGATTATTTCTTCAGCTAGGCCTAGCTTTGGTTTTGGGTCTACCGCATACCCCAGTTTGAATTATTGCCAGAAAATTGTTTATATTTGTTATGTTGACACCCCAAGGTATTGCATATGGAGTGCTTTTGCCATGGATGCAACGGTTTTAGCCCAAAACATTTGGCAACAAGGTGTGTGGCGGTAATTTTTCAAATTTCAGATTTTTACGCCCACAGTAGTTTTGGACTGTGATTTAGGCTAGGGTCAGACGAGCGTAGTGTTCACGTCCGTGATCGCGCCTAAAAGTACGTCCGTGATAGCATGACATAAAGTCCAATGGAGCCCGACACACGAAGTACGTCCGCACTGAACTGCGGACGCACAACGGCCGCGGCCCACGGACGCAAGGCAGGCAAGAACGTAGAACCGCTAGAACGGCCGCACAAAGTGCGCTGCGTCCGCAACGTCTGCATAGCTTTGTGTGTGAGTGATGGAACGTGGTCAGACGGACTGCATTTATACGTCCTGCATTTTTCACGGACAAAATGGTTTTGCAATTGAATTTATTGTCCCTCCTACATCTGTCAAAAAATAAATGTCAGTGAAAAAACGGACTGTGTGACCACACTACTGCGTCTTCCGTACTGACGATGTCCGTACTGCACGGACGTACAGTCCGTAGAAATCACGCTCGTCTGACCCTAGCCTTAGCAGACACTGTTGTTTGTTACTGCATGAAAACTCTCCAGGTTGTTTTCTGCAAGATCTCCTGAGTACACCCATGCCCCCCATGCATAGGTGTGCAAAGATTTTGGCAAAATACAGCACCAATTGTAGAACATAAAAATGTACGAATAAAATGTAAAAGTCTGGTGCCTGTCAAACTGGGGATGCTCTCTAGGGGAGCACAGGCTGTTGTCACTGAAGTGCATGAAACGCAAAATGTTTTCATACCTTCTACGTGACATTGATTGGAGGTAAATGGGGGTAGAGCAGATGGGGCTACTGCTCCAGCAGGAGCGAATTGAGGGCTTCTTTATGATGCCCTCAGCATAGTAAGTGCCCAGAATTTCAGAAATTCTGGCACATCTAGCGGGGTCCATTGCTGCCTTGCCAAGTAGGAGTCTGGCTTCGCAGCACAATGCTGATGGGCATACAGATTTGATTGGGCCACGATGTGGCCCAACAAATCATCCCCCATAAACACCTGCAAAAACTGTGTGGCGGTAAATCCTGCAACATCAATATTGATGCCAGGATTTGCCGTGAAAGGAGGGATATCTGGCCTCTGGCGATGAGGCACTACCACTCCTCAGCTGGAGCTGTGCGTCTCCTGCTGGCAGGTGGTGACCCAGGATCTGCATCAGAAACATCACTAGATACATCAGCCAGCATAGATAATGTATCTAGCGACGCCTCTGAGCAGTTAGCGGGGTCGAAATGAGGGTCTGAGTCTGACGCAGATGCCTCAGATTCTGACGCCAGGATGGCATATGCCTCCTCGGCGCTGTACACCCTCTCAGACATTATATATAATAGATTATAAAATTTTATAATTATTATATATAAGCGGATTGTTGGTTCTTAGAAGAACCGTTGGGTTTCACAAGAAAATACAAATAAACACCTAAATCTCTCTAAATCCCTCTAAACCTGCCTCAATTCTTCTAAATCTCCCTAAAATCTCTCTAAATCTGCCTCAATTTTTCTAATCTCACTAATCTCACTAAAATCTCTAACCTGTCAAATCTGATCTCTCTCTCTCGCTCACCAAAACACAAGTGAGGAGAGGGAGGGAGAATCACAGAGGTCAGAGCCAATATTTACAAAATATTGGCCTGACCTGACAAATTAGAAATTTTATTTTGATTTTTTCTAACTTCTGATTGGATGTTGCTAGCCTGCCTCTCTGATGAGGCAGGCTAGGAACATCCCACTCAGCCCCAAGATGACCCTGCCCTTAGAACCCTAACCCTAACCCTACCCCTAACCCTACCCCTAACCCTAACCCTACCCCTAACCCTAACCCTACCCCTAACCCTAACCCTACCCCTAACCCTAACCCTACCCCTAACCCTAACCCTAACCCTACCCCTAACCCTAACCCTACCCCTAACCCTAACCCTAACCCTAACCCTAACCCTAACCCTAACCCTAACCCTACCCCTAACTGTCAGTTTATTTTATTTATTTTTCTTTTTTTACACACTTTTTTTACACACTTTTTTTTTACTTTTTTTTTACTTTTTTTTACACTTTTTTTTACACTTTTTTTTTCTCTGCTGGGTGCCTTGATCCCTCGAGGCACCCAGCAGAGCACCTGATCACTGAAGTGATCGATTTTGTACTGAGTGCCACGATACCTCGTGGCACTCAGTACTTCCTGCCGCTACCGGAAGTGATCGCTCGGGGGGAGCGATCACGGACGGACCGGCGGCAGGTAAGTATATTACAAGGATGCCTCGATGTCGAGGCATCCTTGTAATATGCTCAGAGCAGCTGGAAGCGATCCGATCGCTTCCAGCGCTCTGTAGAAGTGCCGGGCACCTCTCCGGTGCAACCGGATGTAGATCGCTCCGGGGAGCGATCACATGGTGCCCCGGCACTTCTAACGGCCATTGCACGGATGCCTGGACTCCCAGGCATCCTGCAATGGCGTTTGAGCTGCTGGAAGCGATCCGATCGCTTCCAGCAGCTCAAAAACGGCAGGACGTACCATGTACGTCAGCGGGTCTAAGAGAGACCCGCTGCAATGACGTACATGGTACGTCCTCGGTCGGGAAGGGTTAACCTAATGCAAATGCTCATTTATGGGAGTGCTAGCGTTAAGGAGCTGGTGGTAGGGCCCTACCTTGGGAGACCAAAAAGAAGACTTTGCCTTCTTCCATTGCAGCTACACCTTTTTTCAAGGCACAAACTCTCTCATACAAATCTGAGTCTGCCAAAGGGAATGCCACAATTTATTAGCTGTTCTTTTCTATGTGATCAGTGCTCTCTGGCCCATTGGTCGGCATGCCCGGTGCCATGTCGTCTCTGGCTAAGAATTTTGCAGACTATTCACATAACCCACAAGCTTGTCCTGATCCCAATTATGTTAAAAGGATAGAACTCAGGTGTCAGCTATGGAAAACACAAACGGGGCTCTACTACTGGAGATACACAGCCCCTGCAGTAAGGGAGTCATCGCGCCATAACTAGGGCTAGGCGATATCCTCGATTTAGCAGAGGTCGATCACGATTCTACCTCTTGTGAGATCAGAGCAAACGGGAAGGCCAGATCACAACCTGGACACAGCACAGAGCTCAAAAGCTGTACTTCATTCCAGCACGTCCTACTCCATTTTATTTTTTTGAGAAAGGATTTTACCAGGAAGGATACATTGAGATTTCTCTCGTTTTCAAGTATGTCCTGGGTGGCGAGTATGTACCATTAGGTGTCTTGCCCAAGGACACTTACTGGAGAGGTGCTCTTGCCGGAATTGAACCCATGTCTTCACAGGCTCTTTCCACGCAGAGCAGTGATGTTACCTCTACTCCACCCAGCCGGTCATTTTGAGACGCAAGCTCAGCTCGCGTCTCAGGGAGGTATCAGCTGCTTACTGTATATTAACGTCTCCTATACTTTGTATGGGAGATAAAAATAAGGACAAGATGTTCGACTCAACGGCGCTGTTTTAGTTATGTATAAAAGAGGAGTTCAGATAAGCTCCAAGTCTTTATCTTTTGCCACTGATGAAGCACCATTTTTCGGCGCAAAAC
>RXON01000043.1:55000-77562 GCA_009667805.1 Leptobrachium leishanense
TGAGTTGGGTGGTAGGCTTCCCTAAATAGGAATGTTTTCAGGGAGCGTTTGAAGGAAGAGAAGTTAGGGGAAAGTCTGACAGCACGAGGGAGAGCGTTCCAGAGAGTGGGGGCTGCGCGTGAGAAATCCTGCAGTCTATCATGGGAAGAGGTGATGCGGGGAGAAGCTAGGCGCAGGTCACTGTTTGACCTTAGGGAGCGGGCTGGGGTGTATTTGGTGATTAGTGAGGACAGGTAGTGGGGCGCTGAGTTAGTGAGAGTTTTGTAGGTAAGGATAAGGATTTTGAACTTAATTCTGCAGTGGATGGGGAGCCAGTGAAGGGACTCGCAGAGGGGAGCGGCAGAGACAGAGCGGCGGGTGAGGTGAATTAGCCTGGCGGAGGAGTTCAGGATGGATTGTAGGGGGGAGAGGCGGGACAGAGGGAGGCCAGATAAGAGATTATTGCAATAGTCGAGTCGGGAGATTACCAGGGCGTGTATGAGTTGTTTTGTGGTGACCGCGGTAAGAAATGGCCGAATTCTGGAAATATTACGCAGTTGGTATCGGCAGGAGGAGGAAAGAGACTTGATGTGGGGGATGAAGGAAAGAGCAGAGTCCAGTGTAACTCCAAGACAGCGAACTTGGTTTGATGGGGAGATGGTGATACCCTCCACCGTGATAGAGAAGTCAGGAGGTGGGGAGGCATTAGAGGGAGGAATAAGTAGGAGCTCAGTCTTTGACATGTTGATCTTTAGGTGGTGGGAGGCCATCCAGGAGGAGATGCCAGATAAACAGTCACTGACTTTTGAAAGGACAGGGGGAGAGAGATCAGGGGTAGAGAGGTAGATCTGAGTGTCATCAGCGTAGAGGTGGTAATTAAAGCCAAAGCTGTTGATGATTTTGCCCAGGGAGGAGGTGTAGATGGAAAAGAGCAGAGGACCAAGGACAGAGCCTTGAGGTACACCAACAGATAGAGGCAATGAAGAGGAGGAGTTACCAGCAAAGGACACACAGAAGGACCTGTTGGATAAATAGGAGTCAACCCAAGCAAGTGCAGTGTCACCGAGACCCAGAGAGTTGAGGGTCTGTAGAAGGAGGGGGTGGTCAACAGTGTCAAAAGCAGCCGAGAGATCAAGCAGGATACAGAAGTGCGTGTGTGTGCAGAGCCCCCCTGGATACAGAAGTGTGTGTGTGTTCAGAGCCCCCCTGGATACAGAAGTGTGTGTGTGTACAGAGCCCCCCTGATACAGAAGTGTGTGTGTGTTCAGAGCCCCCCTGGATACAGAAGTGTGTGTGTGTACAGAGCCCCCCTGGATACAGAAGTGTGTGTGTGTGTGTACAGAGCCCCCGGATACAGAAGTGTGTGTGTGTGTGTACAGAGCCCCCCTGGATACAGAAGTGTGTGTGTGTGTGTACAGAGCCCCCCTGGATACAGAAGTGTGTGTGTGTGTGTACAGAGCCCCCCTGGATACAGAAGTGTGTGTGTGTGTGTGTGTGTGTGTGTGTACAGAGCCCCCTGGATACAGAAGTGTATGTGTGTGTGTACAGAGCCCCCCCTGGATACAGAAGTGTTGTGTGTGTGTCAGAGCCCCCCTGGATACAGAAGTGTGTGTGTGTGTGTGTGTGTGTGTGTGTACAGAGCCCCCCCCCTGAATACAGAAGTGTGTGTGTGTGTGTGTGTGTGCGCAGAGCCCCCCTGGATACAGAAGTGTGTGTGTGTGCAGAGCCCCCCTGGATACAGAAGTGTGTGTGTGTGTGCAGAGCCCCCCTGGATACAGAAGTGTGTGTGTGTGCAGAGCCCCCCTGGATACAGAAGTGTGTGTGTGTGCAGAGCCCCCTGGATACAGAAGTGTGTGTGTGTGCAGAGCCCCCCTGGATACAGAAGTGTGTGTGTGTGCAGAGCCCCCCTGGATACAGAAGTGTGTGTGCAGAGCCCCCTAGATACAGAAGTGTGTGTGTGTGTACAGAGCCCCCCTGGATACAGAAGTGTGTGTGTGTGTGTGTGTGC
Source organism: Leptobrachium leishanense (assembly GCA_009667805.1). Lineage (NCBI taxonomy): Eukaryota > Metazoa > Chordata > Amphibia > Anura > Megophryidae > Leptobrachium > Leptobrachium leishanense. Next base: position 56,988 of record RXON01000043.1, read on the forward strand.
AGAGCCCCCCTGGATACAGAAGTGTAGTGTGTGTGTGCAGAGCCCCCCTGGATACAGAATGTGTGTGTGTGTGTGTGCAGAGCCCCCCTGGATACAGAAGTGTGTGCAGAGCCCCCTGGATACAGAAGTGTGTGCAGAGAGCCCCCCCTGGATGCAGGTGTGTGTACAGAGCCCCCCTGGATACAGAAGTGTGTGTGTGTGTGTGCAGAGCCCCCTGGATACAGAAGTGTGTGTGTGTGTGTGCAGAGCCCCCTGGATACAGAAGTGTGTGTGTGTGTGCAGAGCCCCCCTGGTACAGAAGTGTGTGTGCAGAGCCCCCTGGATACAGAAGTGTGTGTGCAGAGCCCCCTGGATACAGAAGTGTGTGTGCAGAGCCCCCCTGGATACAGAAGTGTGTGTGCAGAGCCCCCCTGGATACAGAAGTGTGTGTGTGTGTGTGTGTGTGTGTTACAGAGCCCCCCCTGGATACAGAAGTGTGTGTGTGTGTGTGTGTGTGTGTGTGTGTGTGTGTACAGAGCCCCCCCTGGATACAGAAGTGTGTGTGTGTGCAGAGCCCCCCTGGATACAGAAGTGTATGTGTGTGTGCAGAGCCCCCCTGGATACAGAAGTGTGGTGTGTGTGCAGAGCCCCCCTGGATACAGAAGTGTGTGCAGAGCCCCCCTGGATGCAGGTGTGTGTTACAGAGCCCCCTGGATACAGAAGTGTGTGTGTGTGTGTGTGCGCAGAGCCCCCTGGATACAGAAGTGTGTGTGTGTGTGTGTGTGTGTGTGTGTGTGTGTGTGTGTGTGTGTGTGTGTGTGTGTGTGTTGCGCGCAGAGCCCCCCTGGATACAGAAGTGTGTGTGTGTGTGTGTGTGTGCGCAGAGCCCCCCTGGATACAGAAGTGTGTGTGTGTGTGCAGAGCCCCCTGGATACAGAAGTGTGTGTGTGCGCAGAGCCCCCCTGGATACAGAAGTGTGTGTGTGCGCAGAGCCCCCTGGATACAGAAGTGTGTGTGTGTGTGTGTGTGTGTTGTGTGTGTGTGTGTGTGTGTGTGTGTGTGTGTGTGCGTGCGCAGAGCCCCCTGGATACAGAAGTGTGTGCGCAGAGCCCCCCTGGATACAGAAGTGTGTGTGTGTGTGTGTGTGTGCAGAGCCCCCTGGATACAGAAGTGTGTGTGGGCAGAGCCCCCTGGATACAGAAGTGTGTGTGTGTGTGTGTGCAGAGCCCCCCTGGATACAGAAGTGTGTTGTGTGTGTGTGCAGAGCCCCCCTGGATACAGAAGTGTGTGCAGCCCCCCTGGATGCAGGTGTGTGTACAGAGCCCCCCTGGATACAGAAGTGTGTTGTGTGTGTGTGTGCGCAGAGCCCCCCTGGATACAGAAGTGTGGTGTGTGTGTGTGTGTGTGTGTGTGTGTGTGCGCGCAGAGCCCCCCTGGATACAGAAGTGTGGTGTGTGTGTGTGTGTGTGTGCGCAGAGCCCCCTGGATACAGAAGTGTGTGTGTGTGTGCAGAGCCCCCCTGGATACAGAAGTGGTGGTGCGCAGAGCCCCCCTGGATACAGAAGTGTGTGCGCAGAGCCCCCCTGGATACAGAAGTGTGTGTGTGTGTGTGTGTGCAGAGCCCCCCTGGATACAGAAGTGTGTGTGGGCAGAGCCCCCCTGGATACAGAAGTGGTGTGTGTGTGTGTGCAGAGCCCCCCTGGATACAGTGTGTGTTGTGTGTGTGTGCAGAGCCCCCCTGGATACAGAAGTGTGTGCAGAGCCCCCCTGGATACAGAAGTGTGTGCAGAGCCCCCCTGGATACAGAAGTGTGTGTGTGTGTGTGTGCAGAGCCCCCTGGATGCAGGTGTGTGTACAGAGCCCCCCTGGATACAGAAGTGTGTGTGTGTACAGAGCCCCCCCTGGATACAGAAGTGTGTGTGGGCAGAGCCCCCCTGGATACAGAAGTGTGTGGTGTTGTGTGCAGAGCCCCCTGGATACAGAAGTGTGTGTGTGTGTGTGTGCAGAGCCCCCCTGGATACAGAAGTGTGTGCAGAGCCCCCCTGGATGCAGGTGTGTGTACAGAGCCCCCCTGGATACAGAAGTGTGTGTGTGTGTGTGTGTGCGCAGAGCCCCCCTGGATACAGAAGTGTGTGTGTGCGCGCAGAGCCCCCCTGGATACAGAAGTGTGTGTGTGTGTGTGTGTGTGCAGAGCCCCCCTGGATACAGAAGTGTGTGTGTGCGCAGAGCCCCCTGGATACAGAATGTGTGTGTGCGCGCAGAGCCCCCCTGGATACAGAAGTGTGTGTGTGTGTGTGTGTGCAGAGCCCCCCTGGATACAGAAGTGTGTGTGGGCAGAGCCCCCCTGGATACAGAAGTGTGTGTGTGTGTGTGTGCAGAGCCCCCCTGGATACAGAAGTGTGTGTGTGTGTGTGTGCAGAGCCCCCCTGGATACAGAAGTGTGTGCAGAGCCCCCCTGGATACAGAAGTGTGTGCAGAGCCCCCCTGGATACAGAAGTGTGTGTGTGTGTGTGTGTGCAGAGCCCCCCTGGATGCAGGTGTGTGTACAGAGCCCCCCTGGATACAGAAGTGTGTGTGTGTGTACAGAGCCCCCCTGGATACAGAAGTGTGTGTGTGTGTGTGCAGAGCCCCCCTGGATACAGAAGTGTGTGTGTGTGCAGAGCCCCCCTGGATACAGAAGTGTGTGTGTGTGCAGAGCCCCCCTGGATACAGAAGTGTGTGCAGAGCCCCCCTGGATACAGAAGTGTGTGTGTGTGTGTGTGCGCAGAGCCCCCCTGGATACAGAAGTGTGTGTGTGTGCGCAGAGCCCCCCTGGATACAGAAGTGTGTGTGTGTGTGTGTGTGCAGAGCCCCCCTGGATGCAGGTGTGTGTACAGAGCCCCCCTGGATACAGAAGTGTGTGTGTGTACAGAGCCCCCCCTGGATACAGAAGTGTGTGTGTGTGTGTGTGTGTTGTGTGTGTGTGCGCAGAGCCCCCTGGATACAGAAGTGTGTGTGTGTGTGTGTGCGCAGAGCCCCCTGGATACAGAAGTGTGTGTGTGTGTGTGTGCGCAGAGCCCCCTGGATACAGAAGTGTGTGTGTGTGTGTAGAGCCCCCTGGATACAGAAGTGTGTGTGTGTGTGTGTGCGCAGAGCACCCCCTGGATGCAGAAGTGTGTGTGTGTGTGTGTGCGCAGAGCACCCCCTGGATGCAGAAGTGTGTGTGTGTGTGCGCAGAGCACCCCCTGGATGCAGAAGTGTGTGTGTGTGTGCGCAGAGCACCCCTGGATGCAGAAGTGTGTGTGTGTGTGCGCAGAGCACCCCCTGGATGCAGAAGTGTGTGTGTGTGTGCGCAGAGCACCCCCTGGATGCAGAAGTGTGTGTGTGTGTGCGCAGAGCACCCCCTGGATGCAGAAGTGTGTGTGTGTGTGCGCAGAGCACCCCCTGGATGCAGAAGTGTGTGTGTGTGTGCGCAGAGCACCCCCTGGATGCAGAAGTGTGTGTGTGTGTGCGCAGAGCACCCCCTGGATGCAGAAGTGTGTGTGTGTGTGCGCAGAGCACCCCCTGGATGCAGAAGGTGTGTTGTGTGTGTGTGCGCAGAGCACCCCCTGGATGCAGAAGTGTGTGTGTGTGTGCGCAGAGCACCCCCTGGATGCAGAAGTGTGTGTGTGTGTGTGCGCAGAGCACCCCCTGGATGCAGAAGTGTGTGTGTGTGTGCGCAGAGCACCCCCTGGATGCAGAAGTGTGTGTGTGCGCAGAGCACCCCTGGATGCAGAAGTGTGTGTGTGTGTGTGTGTGTGTGCAGAGCACCCCCTGGATGCAGAAGTGTGTTGTGTGTGTGTGTTGTGTGCAGAGCACCCCTTGGATGCAGAAGTGTGTGTGTGTGTGTGCGCAGAGCACCCCCTGGATGCAGAAGTGTGTGTGTGTGTGTGTGTGTGTGTGTGCAGAGCACCCCCTGGATGCAGAAGTGTGTGTGTGTGTGTGTGTGTGTGCAGAGCACCCCCTGGATGCAGAAGTGTGTGTGTGTGTGTGCAGAGCACCCCCTGGATGCAGAAGTGTGTGTGTGTGTGTGCAGAGCACCCCCTGGATGCAGAAGTGTGTGTGTGTGTGTGTGCAGAGCACCCCCTGGATGCAGAAGTGTGTGTGTGCAGAGCACCCCCTGGATGCAGAAGTGTGTGTGTGCAGAGCACCCCCTGGATGCAGAAGTGTGTGTGTGCAGAGCACCCCCTGGATGCAGAAGTGTGTGTGTTGTGTGTGTGTGTGCAGAGCACCCCCTGGATGCAGAAGTGTGTGTGTGTGTGTGTGCAGAGCACCCCCTGGATGCAGAAGTGTGTGTGTGTGTGTGCAGAGCACCCCCTGGATGCAGAAGTGTGTGTGTTGTGTGTGTGCAGAGCACCCCCTGGATGCAGAAGTGTGTGTGTGCAGAGCACCCCCTGGATGCAGAAGTGTGTGTGTGTGCAGAGCCCCTGTATGCAGAAGTGTGTGTGTGTGCAGAGCCCCTGTATGCAGAAGTGTGTGTGTGTGCAGAGCCCCTGTATGCAGAGGTGTGTGTGTGTGCAGAGCCCCTGTACACAAAAAAGTGTTACAAAATAATTTTAAAAATCCCAAACATAAGGTAATTCATATACATTTTCCTATTATTTTCCTATATTTTGAAACCAGAAAAACACTCCAGTGGTGCACATAAATACAATGTAAATCCAATACACAATAAGGTTGTTAGCAAAGCAGTCCGCAGTATGCTAATAAAACATAAGATAATATTGCTTAGCATGTTGTGACTGCGCCAACACATTCCGCAGCGTTGTATAAGATGCGTGAACAAGGGATGTTTCTGAATTAGTGCTGTGAACTGTTTATTTCTGTGGCGCATCTCCCATACTGGCCTTACAATTGGAGCAGGGAAATCTGACAGGTGTGATGTATGTGGATAAGAGAACTCCCATCACACCAGTCAGATTTCCCTGCTCCAGTTGTAAGGCCAGTATGGGAGATGCGCACAGAAATAAACAGCTAACAGAGCTGTCTAAAAAAACAAAACAAAACCTGCTACTCAGAAGGGGAATGATTTTTGGCCATCCACTGGGTCCATATTCCAGCGACCGACTTGGTCGTCTGATTATTGACGACCGAGGTTGCAGAAATGTCCGACTAGGATCATCCACTGCAAGTGACTGGACGGAACTCCGCTATTTTTCTAATAGGCATTTAAACCAGTAAAAATGTATTAAAATGTGTCCAAATATATTAAATAGGTCCTTTTTAAAAAAATTAAAAAGGTCTGTTACAGAATTTAAATAGCCTTTAAAAAAAAAAAAAAAATAGGAATCAAAAATTGTCAGAAAAATACCAAGAATACAAAAAGATGTACAGAATTTGAATAGACTTTTTGCTGTAAATGAAAATAAACTGTTTAATAAAAAACAGTTGCAAGTTTTGCATGCGGCCCCCCATGGGATGTGAAAACTTGTCCAGTGGCCCTCAGGTAATTTGAGTTTGAGACCCCTGTCCTACACAGTGTTTATGTGAGCGCCACCCCTTCCTTCTTTCTTTTGTATGGGAGATGTTAATGTGCCCCACAGGGCTTGACAAATTTGCTTTGAATCTAGGAGCCAGCTACGAAAGTTAGGAGCCAACGTTTCGGCGAGGATTCGCCTTTATCAAGGTATACCTTGATAAAGGCAAATCCTCGCCAAAACGTTGGGAACCTGCCTCTGCATCTAGGAGTTGGTTTGTGCCGACCCAAATTATGATTTTAGCTGCTTCTATTTATTTATCACTTTAGGTATTTTTTGTGCATGTGGTCTTTTGGCTACTTTTTGAGCCTAGAAGTGTAGACTGTTGCTTCAAATAGCAGTGTGGCCGCTCTGAGAGATCGATCTATCATTTGTGTTGTTAACATCTGTACATTGTGACGTTGCAATATTGTTTTATTTGTTTACTTATTTTCTTTGCTCTGACACACACACGCGCGATATATTTACATTAACCCCTTAGTGACCGGGCGGTTTTACACAAATCCGTCCTTTAGTGACCGCTGCTGTTTTTACGTTTCTGCGCTGTTAGGGTTTAGGTCAAATTTTCCTCTTACTCGTTTATTCAACCCACACATATTATACACCCTTTTTCCCGCCATTAAATGGACTTTCTAGAAATACCATTATTTCCATCATATCCAATAATTGAATATAAAAAAAATATGAAATATGATGAAAAAAATTGTAAAAACACTTTTTCGTAATTTAATCCCCTAAAGCTATAACCACCAATAAAGACCCCAGCTAAATAGTTTCCAAATTTTATCCCGAGAATAGAAATACCCAATTTTTACATGTTTTTACCTTTTAACCCTTTCACTGCTGAGCCAGTTCACCTATGTGCGCTGCGCTCATTCTGACCATTTTGTGCTAATTATTTTGACATGTCAGCCTAGGTCCTATTTAATTAAACGCCCCCAGACAATTTTTTTTTTTTTTTAAAAAAAATAATTTTATTTAATTTAATTTTTTTATTATTATTATTTTTTTATTTATTTTGTTTTTAAACCAAACCTGGTCATGTTTGGTATCATTTGAAAGGCCATGATCAGGCCTTTCAAATGATGTCAAATATGACCATCTAGCTGCCATGGATCCCCTTATCTCTACATGGCAGCTAGAGGGTTAACTGGCCCACTGACATCCTCACACATATGGTGAGGTTGTCAGTGGGTGGGGGGGACCTGGAGGCTAGGCTGACATCCAAGATGTCAGCCCCCCTCCAGGTTCGAATCGCGTTTTGGCGCAAATTCGCGCTAAAACGCGATCCGGCGGCGAAACGGTTAATGCTATACACCGCTGAAAAGGGGAGACTCTCCCCTTTTCAGCGGTGCAAAAAGCATTTTGCTAGCTTCAATGGTTGGGGAGATAGAGGGCTCCGAAGGAGCCCCCCCTCCCCTCCATTGAATTACATGGGGGCACCTTCTGATGACGTCACCACGCAGCGTGGCGACGTCATCAGCCTCGCCTGCCCATGTAAATCACATGGGCAGGCTTCCTCCCTGCCAGATCGCTGTGGGATCCGACGAGGGAGGTGAGTATCGGGCGGGAGGGGGATTTGGCGCCGCTGACGTACCCTGTACGTCCGCGGGTCTAAGGGAGACCCGAGGACAGGACGACAGGGTACGTCAGGGGTCATTAAGGGGTTAAATGTAGGAGACAGGAAGAAAACATTGAAGCCAACTAGATGTGTTTAGATGCCAAAGACTGCTTTTAGATTGGTGTAAATTGAACTGGAAATTTAGGAGCCAGGAGTAAAATTTTAGGAGCCAGTGGCTCCCAGGCTCCTGGCTTTGTTAAGCCCTGCCCTAGCAGATGGAAAATGAGCTATTCCAAACAGCTTGTTATCCAACTGTGCCTGGTGTTATTCTGATTAACACTTCTCAAACCATGGACTCCACGTCAGCACAGTCACTTAACACATGAATCTAACCACCTAAACATCCCATACTCACCCTTTGATTCCTCGGTGAAGAGAGCGGTGCGATCTGCCACTTCCTCTCTCCAGGGGGCAACTGAACAATTGGAACAAAGCTCCAAGGGTTCCTCCATGTATCCATCTGCGGTCCCGGCCAGATCATGTCTGTCTCCATCAAGTCCTATGGATTCCTGGAGCTGATAACACCACTGGAGCTAAAAGCGGCACTATAAGGCCACATGGTGAGAAAGTGGCTCGGTAGCAATACAGACATTAGAATTTATGCTACAAATGGAAACCAGCACACGCTTTTCATTTGCGTCTTACCTTTAACATCTTAATTTGAGATCTAGCTGGCGCCTGCAGAGCATGCCGGCTATGCGGTGTTCGGACGGAGCGTCCGCTACTTAGAAACTCCAGAGTCCGATTTTCACAAGAATAAGGTCGCGGTCACACGATTACAGAGCTAAACCTGCAGAACACTTAACCTCCCTGGCAGTCTAATTTTTGTGAAAAACAGTGTCTAAAAGCGGTCAATTTTTTTTTGCCCCCCTAGCGGTATTCTCGAGTGTGGTTCGGGGTTAAATTCCTATATTGGAAGCGGTAACCCCGAGCAACACTCGGGATGCCGCTGGATACATCACCTCTCCCTGCGCTCCCCTCGATGCCCCCAGTTGCCTCCTCCGGCGACCGCATACTTCCTGGTTCCTTCCTCGCGAGAAGGAATCCAGAAAGTATGAGGTCGCGATCGCCAGAGGAGACTGCAGAGATCAGCGAGGGAGCACACGGAGAGGTAATGTATACAGCCGAGTGTGTCTCGGGGTTACCGCCTTCAGCGGTGAAATTTAACCCCGAGACACAATCTGGAACACCGCCAGGGATGTTAAGACACGGAGCAGCTCATTCATTAACTGTAAGGTCATATTTTTTAAAGTACATGATATTATACTTCGTATAGGAAGCGCTAATGTGGAGGCAGCTGGAGAATAACAGAGTTCTCCTAGGTCCTTCTGCTAAACACGTGCAATCTTGTACAGGGTTTGTCCTCATGTCCACGGAGTACTAAAAAAAAAAAAAAAAAAAAAAAGGTGAGAAGATACCAGTAGCGACGTCACTGCCGGTATCCATTAGCAGCTCCCAAATATTACGAGCTGAGCCACCATCATAACAGCGCGCTATAAAGCCGATAATAGGGAGCCACTAATGCTTAATAGCTCACGCCACATTTCAAAGACGTATTTCCAGTTTTATGATAACATCGCCATTTTTCTCGAACAATAAATAACTTGAAGAAAGGGCATCCTGGTGACAAATGTAAGGGATACTGTGCACCCAAATATATATGAAGGATTACAGAAAAAAAGAGACAAATTCATTTTTACCATTTCACAGACTTCCCATACACAGTCATTATGTAACACCTGCATGAAATAGCTACGTGAATATCTTCGTAACAAAGCCGGGCTTGAATGTAAAGCAAGCATGGACTACATACTATGCCACAGAGCAGTGATGCCTAACCTCGGTACACAAGATGTTTTGAAACTACATGTCCCATGATGCTCCAACAGGTTTATTCCCAGCTACAAATCATGGAACATGTAGTCCTAAACATCTGGGAGCTACCAAGGTTCAACATCACTGCTACAGAGTCTGCGTGGACTGCACAGCCTGCGTGGACTACAGAATATACAGTCTGCGTGGACTGCACAGCCTGCGTGGACTACAGAATATACAGTCTGCGTGGACTGCACAGCCTGCGTGGACTACAGAATATACAGTCTGCGTGGACTGCACAGCCTGCGTGGATTACAGAATATACAGTCTGCGTGGACTGCACAGCCTGCGTGGATTACAGAATATACAGTCTGCGTGGACTGCACAGCCTGCGTGGATTACAGAATATACAGTCTGCGTGGACTGCACAGCCTGCGTGAATTACAGAATATACCTTCTAGATGTTTTGGAACTACATTTCCCATGAGTCTCAACCAACCTAATAAGTGGCTGAGCATCATGGGAGATGTAGTTCCTAAACATCTGGGAGCTACCAAAAGGTTCAACATCACAGCTACAGAGTCTGCATGGACTGTACAGCCTGCGTGAACTACAGAATATAGCGTCTGCGTGGACTGCACAATATAGCGTCTGCGTGGACTGCACAATATAGCGTCTGCGTGGACTGCACAATATAGCGTCTGCGTGGACTGCACAATATAGCGTCTGCGTGACTGCACAATATAGCGTCTGCGTGGACTGCACAATATAGCGTCTGCGTGGACTGCACAATATAGCGTCTGCGTGGACTGCACAATATAGCGTCTGCGTGGACTGCACAATATAGCGTCTGCGTGGACTGCACAATATAGAGTCTGCGTGGACTGCACAATATAGAGTCTGCGTGGACTGCACAATATAGAGTCTGCGTGGACTGCACAATATAGAGTCTGCGTGGACTGCACAATATAGAGTCTGCGTGGACTGCACAATATAGAGTCTGCGTGGACTGCACAATATAGAGTCTGCGTGGACTGCACAATATAGAGTCTGCGTGGACTGCACAATATAGAGTCTGCGTGGACTGCACAATATAGAGTCTGCGTGGACTGCACAATATAGAGTCTGCGTGGACTGCACAATATAGAGTCTGCGTGGACTGCACAATATAGAGTCTGCGTGGACTGCACAATATAGAGTCTGCGTGGACTACAGAATATAGAGTCTGCATGGACTGCCCATCCTGCGTCGCAGTATAGCTTCTAGATGTTTTGGAACTACATTTCCCATGAGTCTCAACCAACCTTATAAGTGGCTAAGCATCATGGGAGATGTAGTTCCAAGCCGTATGAAGGGCTAGGGATGCTGATCCCTGTTGCTGTATGGACAACTAATGGGGTTTGCTCCTGTACTGGCTCAGTCTGCCTGCTCACAGTCCTGCAAGAAGCACAGTGTGGCTGGGTTGTTACAGAACGGCTGACAGTACAGTCTCCCCGGGGATATTGCAGCCCATGACCCCCAGCCGCAGGCAGAGCATCCTGAGACACGTAACCCGAGGACGTGTAGCCTAGGAAGTTCTGTGCCAGCAGCTCCAGGCGCCCCGCTGCAGTGAACCCAGCTTACCCGCCTTTTCACCGCCGCCATGCCGGATCAGGCTCCACGGTGGGGATGTCAGGAGGCAGCCCGAGGATCCGGCATTCCCAGGGGCACCGGACCGCTAAGGAGACTCCTGGGTAAACACTGACTGACGTCACGACGCCGGGTAAAGCTACCTGCCAGTAAGTGGGGCAGGCGGGGACACGGCCAGCAAGGAAGACGGCGATTGGCCGAAAGGAACAAGGGTGGGAGGAAGAACGGGGGCGCGGCTGGTATCCTAGCAACAGGAAAGGAAGCCATGTGGAAGGAGGAGGAGCATATAACAAGCTGTGTTGAAAAATGGCGCTCATAGTGGCGCAATCACCATGGAAACCAGCGATTCTTGCACGCTGAGTGCATCAAAATCACTCTGTATATTCAATATAATCGTATGTTATATACATAATTGCTTACACACATCCACCAACATGACAAATGAGGGACACAGGGAGGAGGGGTGTAGATATATGTAAATAATATTAAAATCAGTATAGCGGTACGTAGTAATACCATTTTAATTGAACTAACGTCACATTGTATAAGACAAGCTTTGGAGAGCATAAACCTGAGCCTCTTGTTCAGGTCTGGACGTTTGGTCCAGGCCATGCCATGTGTTACTATGTAGCAGGTTCCAGACCTGAAGAAGAGAGTTATACTATCCAAAACTTTAGTCCAGTAAAATACATACTGCTGTACTCTGGACTAACCGCACTTGGTTTGGCTCTCATAAACCCCTGAACAGTGATGCATTATCAGCCCAACCATTATAAATACAGATATTCCGGTCCAGTTCACTGCGCTTCCTTTTAACGCCTTAAGGAATTTAAAGTCTTTTAAGTCAATGCATTTATGACGTAAACGTTACATTGTTGGTCTAAAAGGGGTTAATCATTGCTAAACCTAGCTGTTTCCTGACTATGAGGGTTTCTGGTAGTGCATGTAGGGGTCTCTCGGTTCACCTTGCATCCTTCACAGTTTCATTAAAGGTTCCACTTCTTGTTTTTTTACCATTTTCCATGTTATTACAACTTAATCCAGACAGTCTGGAGTCAAGGAGTGGTCGCAATGAGTTCTAAAGTTGGGTTTGGGGTCTCTTGCATCCACATGGTCACTACAAAAATAGTGGGTAGGGAGTCAGGGTGTCTGCGCCACCTCCAAAAAACAAACAAAGTCAGCAGCAGCTAAACAGTGACCTCCCCCTCATCGCATCAAAATAAAGGGTAGAATTTCGATGAACAAAAAATGAAACACACTGGCGCTGGCAGTGTGTTTCATTTTCCACATGGTCACCAGACAGGGAAAGCTGGAGGAGGATGATGAGGACATGGCACTATAGTGTCACCTTCCATTGTTCTTCCCTCAATGAGGAGTGAATAATCCATTGTTGCATAGGGTTCCCACCTGTCCGGTTTTGACCCGGACTGCCCGGTTTTGGGGTCATGTGTCCGGGTTTGACACCCTCTGCCACCCGGACACATGACTCCGAGCCGGTACCGGCACCTCCGCCCCATACTAACATTTATGCGAGCCCCCGTCACCGCGATCCTCTCTTCCTCTATTCAGCCAAAACGTAGCAGGTCCGCACCGCCCACTGTCAGTGATGCGCAGGCGCAGCGCCTCACGTGACGTTCGTGTGCGTGCGGGCCGGCTCCAGTCAGTCCCGACGAGAGTTTGAGAGAGACACGTGCGTGCCGCCCGTGCTTCGCTGGAACTGGTACCATCTTCGAATCGTGCCAGACCGGTGCTGCCTGTCCTGTCCACCATCCAGACTAGTCTCCACCACCGAATCCGAGACCAGCAACAGAAAGTCTGTGAGTGAGCGCAGCCGCAGCATCAGCCATATTACCAGTCTGCCATGCGTATTACCTATGTGCCAGCCACAATACCAGTCTGCCATGCGTATTACCTATGTGCCAGCTATAATACCAGTCTGCCATGCGTATTACCTATGTGCCAGCCACACTACCAGTCTGCCATGCGTATTACCTATGTGCCAGCCACAATACCAGTCTGCCATGCGTATTACCTATGTGCCAGCCACAATACCAGTCTACCATACATACCACTGTGCCATGCATAATACTAGTGTGCCATCTATAATACCAGTCTGTCATGCATAATACCAACATGCCAGCCATAATACCAGTCTGCCATGCATAATACCAGCGTGCCATACCAGTCTGCCATGCATAATACCAGTCTTCCAACCATAATATCAGTCTGCCATGCATAATACCAGTGTGCCATGCCAGTCTGCCATGCAGAATACCAGTCTTCCAACCATAATACCAGTGTGCCATAATGTATACGCTACAAAGAAAATGGCGGCCCGAACCCAAAACTAGAGTGTTCGGGTTTGGCTTGAAGGAAAGGTGGCAACCCTATTGTTGCACTGTATATACTGTATATGGTTCATGTGTTTCATAAAAGTTCCACTTGCTTTTTACCACAAAACTGACAGGGTTATTCAGAGAGAGGTCAAAAGCAGGAGAATGACTGGAGGATACAGTTTAAAATACTGATGCTCAAGTTCAAATCACTCAATAACTCAACCCCTCCCTACATGTCTTCGTTACTCCGCAAGCACGTCCCATATAGACAACTCCGTTCTGCAGGTGATCTCCACCTGTCATTGGTCTACAGTGCACATGCACAGCCAACTCTCGCCTCCAAGACTTCTCAAGGGCAACACCAGTCCTGTGGAATGACTTACCTCGCCCTACCAAACTCTCCCCTGACCTTCAGGCCTTCAAGGAATCCCTCAAAACCCATCTCTTCAGATTAGCGTACCACATCACTAATGCAACTCATACCTCTGCTCACCTACTCACTTGATTGAAGCTGCTTCTATGGCCCCACCGTTGCCAAACCACTGGCACTATTGATCCTGCCATCGAGTAAAATTGTGGATTATTCCAGCCTTGGTGTTAGAATAATCTTAATTTTAATAAAGACAGGAGGCGAATATTTTGCAATCTCTTCTCTTTACTAAATCACAGCAGCAAAGAGAGTTTTACATAGCAGCAGTAAAAACCAATAAACAAATAGCATTCCCACAAGAGAGCAGTAAGTCCCTCTCACAGCCTCTTTTCTTGCGTGCGAGACGAGCAGGAATGTCCATGAAACAGAAAGTCCGGAACAACTGAAGATGAAGAAAACTAAGTAAACTTGACGTCAACTGGCCGAACAGGAGGAACCGAAGTTCAACAGGCGAGTCGCAGAACTGCAGACCAGCGGAGCAACGGAGTCCAATCAGGCTAAGGAGAAAACAGAGGATACGTGAAAGTACCATGTGATGGAAACGTGTCAATCAGCAGGTAACTAACTCACTAGCGAAGAGCTATCAAGAACACTATGAACAAGGTCGAGAAGACTAGCCCTAGACTAGACTAACTATACATGCAAACATCGAATCCTACTAATGGAGGGAAAAACAATTAGATAAATGATGGACACAGAGTCGTTGAAGTCGTGTTTTTATTTTTTTATTTTTTTTATTTTTTTTATTCAGTAGAAAATGCGGTAAATGTAAACAACCAGGGCATGGGCGGGAGGGAAAAATATTCGCCTCCTGTCTTTATTAAAATTAAGATTATTCTAACACCAAGGCTGGAATAATCCACAATTTTATATCAAGTCAGGAAGCTTCATATTTTGCAGTTTTAAAGCTGCACTAGAGCCCCAGATGCATGGGAATGAGGGCGAAAATAGAAGGTATGGGACGTAACCGCCCTGGACCAATCAGCAGCCTCCAGTATATTGGACAGAGAACCCCCGGCGTCCGTAACAGAGGAAGCCGCAGCGCCCCGCACGGAGTGCGCGCCAAAGTGAGGAGCAACGCCCGCAAGGGAGAGTAGCCAGCGAACCCATCTAGAGAGGGTAGGTGAAGAGACAGGTTTGTAAGGGGTGACATAGGAGACCAAAAGTTGGCCAGTAGGAGAGGAGCGCAAGGGACGCAAACGAGAGAGGTAAGTGGAAACACAACGAGCAACACACAATAGGGGATCGGAAGGAAAGTAAGGATAGGAAACCTCCGGAGAAAGTGTTTTAGTACGCCTGGTAAGTGTGAAAACTACGCCCTCAGGGGAGAAAGCCACAGCGTGCGCATCGAAGGCCCTAACATCTGAGACACGTCGAAAGGACACCAAACCTAAAAGGACTGTTAGTTTAGCCGAGAGCTGATGGAGGGACAGCGAATCATTATCTGGCCAGCTACACAGGAACTCGAGCATCAGCACAACATCCCAGAAATGAGCATACTTAGGGGCCGGCGGGCGAGCGAGCCGAATGCCTCGGAGGAGACGACACATGGAAGGGTCCCGACCCACAGGAACGCCACCCAAGGGAGCTTGAGCTGCCGAAATGGCCGAGCGGGACAGATTAACCGTACGGTATGATTTTCTGGTCGTGGAAAGGTTCGCTAAAAAATTAAGTATTAGAGGTAGAGGGGCTGTAGCGGGATCAGCCTGTTGTTGCACACACCAACTACACCAAGTTCTCCAGGTGTAACGGTAGCTCTTTCTTGTGCCAGGAGCCCAGAATCCCCATAATAAGGAGCGAGCTGCATCTGATAGGCCTGGCAGCATGCAGGGTCCCTGGAAATCGTCCACGCCACCAGGGGAAGGTTGCCCTCCAAAACCAACGGGTGTGGCCTGCCTTGAGGGTCCAGCAGAATTGAGTGGAAGGACGGTAGCAGAAGCGGGTGGAGACAAGAAAGTTCCAACGTCAGAGGAAACCAGGGCTGAGCGTGCCACAGGGGTGTGATTAGGAGAATCTGAATCCTCCGTCTGCGGACTTCCTGGATCGTGCGTGTGATCATCGGGAATGGTGGAAAAGCGTAGGCTCCCGACGGTGGCCATGGTTGGAGGAAAGCGTCCACTGCTGTCGCCTGCGGTTCTGGAAGCCAGCTGAAGTAGGCCTGCGTCTGATGGTTCAAGCGGGAAGCGAACAGATCGAGATGAAAAAGGCCCTCTCAGCATCGACAAGTGTTGGAGCGTCGCATCGTCCAATTTGCAGTCGCTGGAGTCTCTCCAGTATCTTGAAACCCAATCCACCACATAGTTTGATGAACCGGGCAGATATTCCGCTGTGAGGGAGATGTTCCGTTTCAGGCAGTAGTTGAAAAGGGAGAGCGTAAGGTCCAACAGGAGCTTGGAACGGGAGCCCCCTAGCCGGTGGACATATTGGACCGTGGAGATGTTGTCCATTTGGAGGAGTAGAGAGCAGTCCCTGAGGTCTTGGGTAAAACTGCGGACAGCAAAGGAGCCGGCGATGAGCTCCAAGCAGTTGATGTGAAGGTGCTGTTCCTCTGGCGTCCATGCACCTCCTGTGGACACGGACCCGCAGGTCGCTCCCCAGCCAGATTGGCTGGCGTCCGATTCCAGTAGGAAGTACGCCCATTCCATGCTTCCATGTGTCGCAGCCACCATAGGAGCTCCACTCGAACCTCCGGGGTGATAGGGACCAACTGGTCGTAGGAGGGATTGAGGCAGAGGTATGTAGTCTTCAGACGTTGCATCTCCCGATAGTGCAATGGGTCCGGGAAAATGGCTTGGATGGAGGAAGAGAGTAGGCCTACAACTCTCGCCAGATCTCAGAGGCAGAGGGTGTCCGTCAGGACGCCCCGTAGGGTCTTCTTGATGGTTCAAATCTTTTGTGAAGGGAGACGTAGTTGGCAAGACGTGGAGTCTATTTCGAATCCCAGGAAGGTGACCTTTTGGGCTGGACGAAGTGCCGACTTGTCCACGTTGATGATGAAACCGAGGTCTTGCAGGAGTGTAACCACTAAGGCCGTGTGACGGGAAGACTGGACGGGATCCTGAGCCAGTATTAGTATCTCGTCCAGATAGATGATGGTCCTGATGCCTTGAGCGCGTATGAAGGCCATAACCGGTTTGAGGAGCTTTGTGAAGCACCATGGCGCGGAGCTGAGGCAGAACGGTAGGCAGGTGAACTGCCAGAGGTCGTGGTGCCAGTAAAATTGCAGGATTGACCGAGACCATAAGGTACGCGTCTGTGAGGTCCAGTCTTGTGAACCAGTCGCCGTCTCAGAGGAGGTCCCTGAGCAGGTGTATTCCCTCCATCTTGAAGTGGCGATAGGACACGAAGGCATTGAGGGCTTTCAAATTTATGACCGGACGGAGATCCCAGACTTTTGTGTACTAGGAACACATGGCTTATGAAGCGTGGGTGGTCTAGTGCGGGGAGGATGGCCCCTTTTAACTGCAGGGAACGAAGCTCCCTGTCTATCAGTGACTCGGGCCGAGGGCTGTTGAAGCCGCGACCGACGGGAACTCCCCGAGGATTGGTCTATATTGCACGTCCGTGCTCTGATTGGTGGTGAGGCGAGGTCTATAGGAGTTGTTGTATCGGCTGGCGACCCGACCTCTTTGTGCGCCAGCCCTGGAGGAAAAACGAGTCTGTGGGTGGAAGACTCTTTTCATATTATACTTGACCTTCTGCAGGTTCGTATAGACCTTAACCTTACAGTTAGCTCTTTTAAGAAGAGATCCCCAAACAGCAACCCCTTAGCTGCAGGACCCAACTCCTTGGTGCACATTCTGGTAAGTTTTGTATCAAAACGAAAAAACACCGCCTTGCGGCGTTCGGAAGAGATGCCAACATTGGCGTTACCTAAAAGGCAGAGAGCACGCTGTGCCCATTCTCGGACCATCGCGGGGGTCTAGCGGAGTATTGTTAGTTAATGCTTTGTCCTCCATGACGAAAATAACGGAATGGGGGCCAAAAATGTCTAGCAGTTTGTCCTGAGCGACGCAGAGGCCCTGTTCCAGACCACGACGAGGATCCCTGCCAGCCTTACCCATGAAGGTGACGAAATCCTCGAATTCCGGGGTAAGAGAGACCATGTCTGGCAAGGTCGGGCGGGGGCATTTTGCGCAAACGTGCCCTGTCTGCTTTTTCTAAGGGACAGCGTAGCCAAAAGCACAGGAGCTCGGCTACGTGGTCAGGTGGGAGCTAGCCCGAAGACCTGGGGTGGGGTAGTGCGCGGGTCGAAGAGGGTACTCCTCGAGCGTCGAGGATCTACAATGGGGTATCTGAGGACACCAGGTGGCGGGTACTGGCGCGGCAGAGAGAGGCACAATGGCCATGGCATCAGAACGGGGCTCACCCGTTGAGCTAGGAGTAGCCGGCGGGTCACAGGCGGTCTCTGCTCCTTCCTCCTCTGGGTAATCAGCCCGGTAATCCTCCAGGTCGCAAATATCGTCCCCATCATGGTGGGCAGACATGCGAGAGGATTTTTTTAGCGGACCCTTGCCCTTGCCTGCGGAGTCAGACTGGCCCTTCCAGGGTCTTTTGCGTGACGGTGCGGCAGCTTCGGACTGATCGGACTGAGAGTCCACAGATTGAGCCGGGGACTGGGCCCGAGAAAGCACCGGAGGTCCGGCTGTGGAAGTGGAGGTAAAGCTGCCAGGGCTATGGGTAGGGTCTCGGAAATAGCAGTAAGGAGCCAGGCCTTAAGCTCCTCCTGATTGATGGGATTTAATTGTGGAGGGTCCATCAAAAAAATTGGGAGTTACGGGCTCACCCGTTGCGGATCTTTAATTATATATATTATATATCCGCGAAAGTAGCGCAATATATTGCTGTGTGATCGGGGCTCACCCGATGTGTTGCGGGCTGGTAATAACAAAATGCCGCTTGGTGTATACGAATATATCGGGGCTCACCCGAGTTAACCGCGGGGTCCTGCAGGGAAGCGGAGGCTGTTTATTTCTCAAGGCGCGTGAAGTGTGCTGCCGCCTGTCAGCGTTTGCGAGCTCCGAATGGCGGCAAACGCATATGGGAAAACCCCCAAAATGGCCGCCAGGGTGTGCAAGCGCAGTAAAAACACCACGCTCTGAGGAGAAAAGACCGCACGCTCGGTTAAAACTGGGAAAGCCACACAACGGGTAATTAAGTGCAAAAAAATACACTAAAAACGTGGAAAAAACGTGGCAAAACATTGCTGATAGTCACCCGACGGTCAGAGGTGTAAAACGCTCGTCCCGTCGGGAGATCACAAGCAGATGGCAAAGCGCAACCTGCAGGCGGGAGAGTGCCCGCACAGCAGGGACGAACCTATGGGGAAAAACAGATTAAATCCACAGTAATACAGTAGAAAAACCATATAATAAAATTACAGAAAGATCAATCGAAAATACAGTAAAATACAATTAAACTAGGCCTGACAACCAGGAGCTGTTTCAAAAACGTCTCACCTGGTCGTCAGCAGCAAAGAGAAGAGGCTGTGGGAGGGACTTACTGCTCTCTTGTGGGAATGCTATTTGTTTATTGGTTTTTACTGTTGCTATGTAAAACTCTCTTTGCTGCTGTGATTTAGTAAAGAGAAGAGATTGCAAAATATGAAGCCTCCTGACTTGATATAAAATTCCTCTTGTCTTCCTCAACCCCAATTCCTCTAGACTGTAAGCTCCTATGAGCAGGGCCCTCTACTCCTCTTGTTTCCATCATATGTCCATTTATCTCATTCCCTTTGGTTATTGTAAAGCACTGCGGAAACTGTTGGCGCTACATAAATGATGACAATAATAATAATGGAAAATTCTAGGTGAAAATACCCAAACCAGAAAAATTCTCCCATTTATCTCACTTTCCAAATCAGCTATTTTGACCTAGAATTTTCCATTCTCCAATCATTCTCTTGCTTTTCACCTCTCTCTGAATAACCCTGTATGTCCGGTCTCACTTTTGTTGGGGGATGCTACAACACACTATTATATTATCACTATTATATTATTTTACTCATCGTTAAGCTTTGGCTAAGGAATGTGGAAGAATGGAAGATCACTGGGAGAACGGATGCCCTGCAAGGGCGTGACATTAATGGAGCTACTCAGATCTGGGTACTAAGTTCCGTTACTGGCAATAAGGACGTTTTAAATAACATACGGATTAAAAGGAAATGTATTTTTAGGTAGAGCAATTCTTTATCTGTTCTTTGGGTCTACATAGGGGCATAGATGGACCTCACTTGGAGTACTGTGTGCAGTACTGGAGACCGTATCTCCAGAAGGATATAGACACCTTAGAGAGAGTTCCGAGAAGGGCTACTAAAATGGTGTACGGCTTGAAGGAGAAACGTTACCAGGAAAGGCTTAATGATCTTAACATGTACAGCTTGGAAAAAAGACGAGACAGAGGAGATATGATAGAAACATTTAAATACGTAAAGGGAATCCACAAGGTAGAGGAAGGGAGTATATTTAAAAGGAAACAAAGGAGCAAAACAAGAGGACATACAGGGTTATTCAAAGAGATTCGAAAAGTCACCGCACGTTCGGTGACTTTTCGTTCTCTTCAATTCGATTCCTTTTGCCGATCCCATTTCGGTGACCCTGCGGTGTATTTAGCAAACACCACAGGGTCCCTGAATTGCAGGGAAAAGCTGCCGCAAACCCGACGAAAACGAACCGCAAAACCCGGTGAATGCACGCCGAAAACTCTCAAAAACATCTGGATTAACCTGCCGAAAACCACACAAAAACCCGAGCAGGAGACGATCACCCGCAGCGAAGCCGCCGGAAAAAGCCGACACCGCAGACAGAGTGAAGTGAATAAATTAGGTATACAATTTGCTTGAATGTTTGAAAAGTGAAACACTGTTTGCAAAGAAACTACCGAGCGAAAATGTCTGAAATTTGCATATGAGGTCCAGGGAATGATAATAAAAAGGGCTGTTAAAGAAAAAATAAGTAAACTTACATTTTTTTTAAAAAAAAATCGTACTTTTAAATTTTTTTTTAAGAAAAATGATTAAAATATCCTAAAAAACCTATAAATAAAGAGACTCTTTACTGCAGAATTTTATAATGAACGGTTTATTAGATATTGAATTAAAATGGGAAAAATTTTAACATTGAAGCCGATGGGATTCTCTTGAATAAACTTGACGAATTAAACCACCGAATGGCAGTGCATTTCGGGAACCTTTCACTGCTGGTTTGTGTTCTCTGAATAGCCGAAGCAGTGCTTTTTCATGGGGTTTTCACTGCCCTCGAACAGGCACCGT